>CAWUFW010016703.1:0-296364 GCA_963921515.1 Calotriton arnoldi | reverse complement strand
GAGAAAATAAATAAATAAAGCATTATACACAGTGTATTGGAAATGCTTAGGTTGGCGCTGCAGCGCAGGGTCTGCTTTAGGGCAGGCGGGGCCGTGTGTGACAATGTCTGCTGACGTATCCCACCCTTCTATCCCTCTGGAAGTGGAGGCCCCCAGTTATCAAGGACACCCATACCAACACCTTTTAACATAGGCACTAAAGTCTTCATAACTGCTCTCTTTAAGATGCATTTCATTAGTTATATAGCACCACTCATACCAGCTCAGTCTGTCAGAGCAGTTTGCAACACACACCCCTCCCCCTCCCCCTGCCCACACACCCTTATGTCACCCCAAGACAGTTTGGAGCCTTGACAAAAGGGAAAGAACTTTCCAGAACCACATGTGGGAGTAGAACAGTGAGTCATCCCCCATAATGGACATCCAGAGCCATTCTATAGAACATTCATGGACCTGTGAAAGCTGCTGCTTGAAGAACTGCCTTGTTGTCTGAAAAGAAGACTAGACACACGTATCTTCATCCCTGGCTAACCAGAGTAACTCCAAGGGTCAGCTGGCTGACCACAAGTGTGAGCTACAGGGACACAACAAGCTTCAGTTGCCTTCCTTCAACTGCCCAGCTGACCTGCTGCAACTGGACCTGCCTGACCTCTACTGGACTGTGCTGGAGTGAGTCCTTTATCCCCAAAAGGTGAGGCCCCAGATCTTGGATCCTTAGCTGTCATCAGAGTGTACTCCTCCCAAAGAAAAGGTGAAAAATCCTGAAGTCGATCATCACAATCAGGCCAGTTCACTCCAACGCGAAGCTCCAGTGAAACCTGCTCTTCATGCTACAGCATCCGCCAGCGACGACCAGCAACAGAAGAGCTGCATTTCGCGCTACAGCAACGACCGTCCACTTTAAACTACAGCAACAACCGTATGTGAAGCCCGGCCTGCTCTTCGCGCTACAGTGACTGATTAGGGCCACCCGGGTCACTCGCGACCACCTCTCAGCCTTCCATACAAATGAAGAGTCGGTCAGACAGTAGAGAATACAAACCAAGTATATGTTTATTCAGATACACTCGAGCGGAGCCCCGTCTGCCCAGTCCCTTAGGGGTGCTGCAGAGAGGACTGACATCAGAAAACATGGTGATACATTATGTACGATTCAGAACCCCAGAAGACACGCCCAGACTGGAAATTTCCAGATGGAGGGAGCTACACAAAGGAGGTACAGAACGATAAGTTTCAATCCTGAGACCGGGCACACACTATCTTCATGCCAAGGTCGTTCTGCCTGCGCCCATCGCTGGACTAGTGGGAGCAGGCCTCTATCTAGTGGGAAAGGTATGCACTAATAAGAACAGTGTATTCATTAGTACAGCAGGGCACAACCTTGGAGAATGGGAAAACTACCAAAGCTGCTTCTCGCAGAGACACAGAGATCAGTTTCGCCCATGGGTCAAAATGGCGGCTAAACATAAAATGGTGCAGCGAATGCTAACTTATGCAGAACAACATGTAACAACACAGCTAAGGCATTTTTTATATTTTAAGAGACCCTCCTTTTAGCATTCGCGAACAATTTTACACGGTGGGCGGAAAAGACATAAGTAAGCAAAAGGACATCAATACTCGGAACAATCCATATACTCATTATCAGGAATAGAAGCTGCAAGAGATGATGTAGAAGCAAAGATGCCTTCGTCAATTTGCATCATGTCCACAATGCTCTTCTGCAACATAATCGCAGCATTAGTATCATGAACTGATATTTTCTGTTTAGGGATGAGAACATTTACACAATAGGTGCAGCAAGTCGGGAGACAGTGTATACAGAGGCAACATGTGAAGAAAATACCAGCAACCACAGCTAGAAAGGTGAGGATCTTCCAACCCCAGGATGTGAGTATGCTCCAGAACCACCCTGATAAGGTCCAAGTACCTGTCTCTTGGTGTATGTCAGACGAAAGCCTATGCAATTTCTGTATAGCTGCGTACACATTGGGGGCGTGGTCAGGTATGTAAATGCAACAGCTGCTGCCAATGATGCGACAAGTCCCTCCCAGATCAGCAAAGATGACGTCTAACACCATCCTGTTCTGTAAGGTGACTAATCTCGTAGCCTGGAGTTCAGCAGGGACATTTGTCATTTTCCCAGCAGTTGAATTGATAACCCCCTCCACTACTCTTGTTAGTCGACGAATTTGAAAACTATTATCTATGGGGCCCCAAAAGGGTAGGAGACTCTTTATGGCATCCTCAAACTGTTGTGCTGTGGTATCTGTCTGATCTATATCCTCCGTGTCAACAAACCGTCTGGCTCGGGGCAAGTATGTACTTCTACGCTGCAACTGATGATCTTTATGATAATTGGGCGGGGCCACATTCACAGGGGGAAGGAGAAAAGAGAGGTAACATCTGCCTGACAATCCCCTCGGAAGCCAGACATGAGCCTGGGAGCCACAGACAAAATAAACACTACGGGGTAGGATCAAAGGCGGACTATTAACCGTGCTCAGTCTGTAGGTGAAATTGCAGTTACTCTCCCCCACCTTTACTTCCCCAGTCCCCTGGATACAAAAACTAGCTGTTGTGTTGACCACGGACACCGGCATCGGTTTGTCCATAGTAATATTGCGAGCTTGGAAAGATTGAAAATACTCAGAGGTGTTGAACGTTTGGAAATCAGCCATTTCCATTTGGAGCCATGTTTCGTTCTTCACTCTTTCATATGTGCTCATACAGGAATTTGGGGACAATGTACCGAAAGTCTCTTGTCCTGACAGCCTTACAGGAATAAACCTGTGATGAAAACGTATGTACTCTACCACAGTGCGAGAATCAGCAGGTGTCATAACCAGATTAGAGTGTTGGAAATGATAGTGCACCATTACAAACAATTCAAACCAACCTTCACAGCTACCAATATATCAAAATGGCAGGGACAACAAATTGTCACTCTTATGAGTAACTGAGGGGAGCAATCCACAAACCCAACAATTAGTTGTATTGGACACATTATGAACTTGATGCAACATTTGTATAAAAACATTATCAGTATAGGACAACCCATGCGCTGCTTTGTGTGGAGCCAAAGTGACAAAAACATGCTCAGGGGGAGTGGGCGTCGTACCAAACAAAGAGTGTACAGGATACTTCTCCTCTGGAAACCAGGATATTCCAAGTATTATTATTAGCGTAATCACAACAATTAATATGAAAACTATTTTACTCTTTGTTGACCAACCCCGCGCTAAACGAGGTGATGCAAACGGCTGTTCCTCCTCCTTAATAGGTCAACCAAACGGATGCATTATGAAGCAAGAAGAGGAATTCAATAAAACTAATAGCAAAGGCAAGTGTTCCCAGTGTACGTCAGAGCCTCACTGGTAGGCTCCTATTGTTCATCAATGTTGGCGCTCTTGAGCACCGGCGGTGGAGCTTGCTCAGTCCTAAACTCACGATGAATCCCACGTCGCGCAGGATAATGTACCCCCCTCCTAGGGAGCACGTTCGATTTATCCTGACCAATGTCAGAACAGTGCACCAATCTCACGATGCCCTAAACTAACACCGTTGGTACTACAGCAAAGTACACCCTAACTTGCACAGTCCATCCCTAACTAACCTGACTTCTCCTTTGGTGCACTATTCCTCAGCCGAGGGCGCAAATTGTACCAGGTGACTCCAGGCACAGAGGGGTCAATGAAGAGCGGCTCCTTAATCGCTCGAATTTCTGGAGGGACAGCTGCATTTAACACGTCCTCATTCTCTGCATCCATTTGGGTCCATGTTAGTTTTCCTTCGCTGAAGGGGATGAATTGTGCCACCTTTTCACACTCCATCAGCGACCCATTGGTCATAGGTTAAAGGTAGGGGCACTCGTTTGCAGTGAGTGCCATGAATCCAGTTCTTTCTGCAGGCGACCTTCACGGATGTGCAGGTGGCCAGAAGGACCTGTCCAGGTCCTTTCCAGCGGGGATCCAAGCTCTTCTTCCGCTGAAAATTACGCAGCAAAACGCAATCACCAGGCTGAATGTTGTGTACGGGCCCTTCGGGTATGTCAGGGAGAGTGTCCCGGACCTGTTGGTGAATAGAACGCAAATTGTCAGTTAACTGGTACAGATAATCTGTCAATAGCGGGTATTCAATATCAGAAAACTTACGAGGGAGCGGGACGCCCCAGACATTTGCCGGGCGTCCAAACACGACCTTGCAAGGTGACTGTTGGAAGCCGGAGTCCCATTATGTGCAACCACACTCGCAGCAACCCACTGGTGACACCACAAATGGACTCCACACGAGTTTGATAAAACTAGTATAAACTTTATATAAAAAGATATACGATCAGACCACACGATACAAAAGCCAACATATAATAAAGGGTAATATTCGTTCCGGCTGGTTGGTAGGTTCAAATCCCAACCACCGCTTTCAAAATGCTATGCTGGTCGCAATGCTAGAATCACACACGTTGCAATGGACAAACAATAGTGCGCTCCGTAACGATACAATCCTGTGCTGGGCAAAGGAGAAATAATACAATGTGTAACGATACACCCCGGTACCTTGCAATGGGAGAAATAATGCAATGCGTACCGCTACAATCATGTACTGCGCAATGAAGGAATAATGCAATGTGTCACAGCCCAATCACGTACTTTGCAATGAAGAAATAATGCAATGCGCACCGCTACAATCATGTACTTTGCAATTCAGAAATAATGCAATGCGTAGCTACAATCCTGTACTTTGCAATGAAGAAATAATGCAATGCAGGCCGCTACAATCCTGTACTTTGCAATGGAGAAATAATGCAATGCGTAGCGCTACAATCGTGTACTTCGTTATGCAGAAATAATGTCAGGTGTCATAAGACAGTCCGGCAGTTTGTTAGCAGCAATATTGGCAATGTGTATTACGACAGTCAGCCTCTTCGATAACAGTTGCCCCCCACATGTATCAACGATGACAAAGTACAGCTTCTCACTCTGGCCCCAGTACTGCCACTCCTTTGGTCAGTACGGGCCCCAATCTGAGCCGAAGCAAAGGCTCATGTCGCCAGAAGGACTGAGAGGCCGAGAGAGTGTCCCTCTGAGCCCGCACCCCGCCCAGGCAGTGATCCACGTTACCTGGGGGCGCGACCCCACTCTCCTCTCCTCCTTCAGCGGACTGGGCCTTCCGTGCAGAACTTTCTCAAGGGGCCTCAGCGCCTCGGAGCTCAGCTCCTCCGGGGCTGCCGGTCCGGGCCGCGACTGTTAGGAAGGTCTCAGGCGGCCGCAGGGCACACGTTCCCCACGCCTCTGAGATAACGTTACTCCGGGTGCACGTTCACCACAGCACCCTCCGGGTCTCCTCTGGCACGAAGCCACACACACAAAGCTGATGGGACTTCACGTCGACTCCGAGTGCACGTTCACCAGGCACTCCTTCCTGCGGTCTCAGTTGGCACCAAGACACACACACCGCGCTGCAGAGACTCACTTTCTTCCGGTGCACACAGCCAATCACCTCCACAGTCCCAGGTTGCACCAAAGCACGCACACTGCTTCACTGAGACTTACTCCAACTCCAGTGCCCCGATATCCAGGCGCTCTTCACCAATGCCTTCGGCCGCACCCCGACACTCTCACCGTGTCCGAGCCTCACTTCTCCTGTGCACTCGATGACCAGGCGCTCCTCAACCAGCGCCTTCGGTGCACCCCGACACGCACCCTGCACGTCCAAGACTCACTCCACTTTCGATGAACACGTTGACCAGGCGCTCACCAACGCCTCCTGTGCACCACGACACGCACCCTGCGCGTCCGAGACTCCCTTCACCTCCGATGCACACGCTGACCAGGCGCTCTTCACCAATGCCTGCGGTGCACCACGACACGCACCTGCGCGTCCGAGACTCCCTTCACCTCCGATGCACACGCTGACCAGGCGCTCTTCACCAATGCCTGCGGTGCACCACAACACGCACCCAGCGCGTCCGAGTCTCACTTCTCCTCCATGTGTCCAAGATCACAGGGCACACCTTCCGAGTGTCTCAAGCTGCCACAACACGCGCCCACCGTGTCGCTTGAAACTTCTCCGGAAACTTTTATGTTCCTGTGTTTCCAAACAGGGAGCCAGCTCACCTCGGGCCCTTGGGGTAACCAGACACAGCACAAAGCACAGTCTTCTTCAAGCAGGGGGACCCAGCGCACAAAGCACAGTCCCAACAGCCTCTTCCTTGGTTAAAACAGCAAACTGCAGACCAGCCCCAGATCACGAAGCAAGGGTCGGTCCTTCCCAGCAGTCTCTTCAGTTGTTCCTTCCTTAGCAAAGGTTCCTCTTGACCACGAAATGGGTCCAAGCCTTTTCAGTCTCAATCCATTTCTATTCCAACGTTCAGGGGTCTGAGCTCTCAGTTATACCCCTAAATGTCTTTGAAGTTCGTTGTGCTCAGGGGTCCCTGACCCCTGCCTAAATCAGTTCTGGGTGTCTCCCTCCCAGTGTCACCTTTCTCCCTTTGATACTGGGGGTCTGGATCCTTAATCACTCGGCAGGAGATGGGTCAATTGTTTTATAGCCGCAACCCAGGCCTCTTCACCTCCCGGGGCTTCTCCTCCGCCCACTCTCCAGATGCAGGTCAGCCTGGTGCCATCTCAACCCCTCCCTGTGTCAAGACCTCCCCCAGCTCCTCTCCCCTCTCAGATCCAGACAGTCAATCCACATTCAGCAGAGACACAGAAAGCTTAAAGCACAAAACTCAGCCACTTTCTAAAAGAGTGGTTTCTGAACACACAGTGACAAAACCACTTTCATAGAAAGATGTGTTATGACACTGAGTTCATACATACTAAACTTCACCTCTCCATTTTAAACTTATGGGAAACTAGGCTAACAAACACAATACCCAGCCTCCCCCATTCTGTCCTATGGGCAGGATGGCCTTTCACCAGTGAAAAACAAAATGGAGTGTTTTTCACTGTCAGGACATAACACACACCTCAGTATATGTCCTGCCTTTTACTTACACTGCACCCTGCCCAGGGGTTACCCGGGACCTACCACAGGGGTGCCCACTGTGTACGCAAAAGGGAAAGTAAGGCCTGACAAGTGGTTGCACTTGTCAGGACAACATGCTAACTTAGCAAACTGCGCGCAGGCCCTACACTGCAGGCCTGAGTTCCCTTCTCTGCGCACTTTTGCATTACTAGCCCTGGCACACACAGTGCACATCACTAGGGACTTTACTAGTAAGGCAAACATACCAATCAAGGCCAACCAATTACCATTACACTTTACACAGGGAACCCTTGTACTTTGACACTGATCAGCAGTGGCAAAGTACCCAAAGCATCTAAATTGGCAACTCTATGTCAGGAAAACGGTCTAGGGGGAAACCAAAAGTTTAGGGAACTTTAGCCAAAAAGGCCAAGTCCTACAATGACAATACTGTTCTAGAATGTGCTGCTGTTCTTGTCGACAAAAGAGCTAATGGTAAAGCATCTGGCCACTGTAACCCTGTTGTCTCCTGAATCTTTGCCAATTTCAGTTTGTGAGTATCATTGTACTTCTCAACCAAACCTGCCGACTGGGGGTGATTTGCAGCATGGAATTTCTGTTTTATGTGCAGGCCGTCACAAATTAACTGTATAACTTTGGGGTTAAAGTGACTTCCGTTATCACTCCAGATCAAACGGGGCAAGCCGAAATGCGGAAAGAACTCCTTTAGGAGTACCTTTGCAGTCGTCATGGCTGTATTGTTTTTGGTGGGGTAGGCTTCAACCCATTTACTGAAAGCGCAAACAATCACCAACACGTACTTCAAATTGTTGACCCTGTCCAATTCAATATAGTCTAACTGAAGGACCTCAAAAGGGAAAGTGGGTGGTGAAAAAATTACCGGATGGCGTGGGGGTACCCTTCCCAGGATTGTGCATCATGCACACCATACAGTACTTCACTAAATGTGCAGCTGTCTTCGAAATGTTATCATTTTGCCATACAGGGTCTAACAACTTGCAAATACCCTTAGCACGGATATGGGCTGGGCAATGGGCCATTGTGACTACCGGAAGAACATATGCATCTGGCAACATCCATCTTTGCTTCCCTGACTTGTCAATCCAACATCCCTCATCATTCAGTTGTGGTGTACTTTCTTGCCACACTGCCAATTCCTCCATTGTGGCCTCATTCTGTATTTCCTTCACATTCTCAAGTGTATCCTCAAACATGGTGACCTCGGGCACCCACCTAGCGGGACCTGCTACGAACATTCTTTTCATCCTAGTCCGGGCTGTTTCCTTAGCTGTCTGAGCTGCAAAAGCGTTCCCTTTACCTACATCATCAGTGACCCTCCTATGGGCGCTACACCTCACTATTGCCAATTTCTTTGGGAGTGTCAAAGCGGAAAGAAGCCTATATATAAGATGACCATGCTGAATCTTTGTCCCATGGGAAGTAAGGAACTCTCTCTCTGCCCAGAGTCGCCTGAAATTATGGGCGACTCCAGAGGCGTACTAGCTGTCAGTATAAATATTAACAACCAGTCCCTCATTCAATTCGCAGGCTTGTATTAGGGCAACGAGCTCTGCAGCTTGGGCCGACTGATAGGGAACTCGTGATGTCTCAACCACCATTTAAATCAACAGCCATCTACATATAGTTCCCCTTGGGGGTCAGATAAGGGAACATCAGTCAGGTCTACCCGTCCTTTTGTCTCTTTCGTCTGGAAGATACAATCATGTATGTCAATCTCCTCATTCTCAGAAGGGAGGGGTAGTAACATGGCTGGGTTCAGATTGGCACATCTTTTGATCGTAATGTGCTGAGCAAACAGCGTTGGCTCATAACCTGTCAGACGTGCACTGGTGAGGTGCTGCATCTTTGTCTTGTTCAAAAGTGTATCTACAGCACGGGGTACCATGACCATGTGATCAGTATCAAGGACGAGTCCAGCCGATTGTCTTATCGAGACAGCCGCGACCGCTATTAGACAGCTCAGGAGGGCTCGTGCGACAGGGTCAAGCACAGCAGAGAAATGAGCACACGGCTGTTGCTTATCTCCAAATTATTGTGTTAGAACAGAAAGCGCACAACCAGCCGTCTCATTGACATATAATACAAATGACTTGCTATAGTTAGGCGTGCCAAGCACTGGAGCCGAACAAAGTGCAGTTTTTAGTTGCTCAAAAGACTGCTGACATTCAGGCGTCCAAGGCAGGGGTTCATGCACATCTTTAGTAGTCAAAGCGTGCAGGGGTTTGGCTAATAGGGAATAATTTGGAATCCATTGGCGACAGTAGGAAGTAATGCCAATAAAAGCGTGCACATCTTTTTGAGTTTGAGGAATGGGCATTTTAACAATGGTACTGATGCGCTCAGGGATCAATCTCCTACCCTCCTTCGACAGTAGGTGACCTAAGTAGGTGACCTCCTGTTGACAATACTGACATTTGGAAAGGGATACTTTATGGTCATGTTGAGCTAAATGTAACAACAATTTAACCGTACTGTCTCTGCAACCTTGTTCCGTATCCGAGGCGATGAGCAAGTCATCGACATACTCAAACAATACATTACCTGTGGGGAGCGACAAGGAATCCAGCTGACCGTTCAGTGCCAGACTATAGATACTTGGACTCTCTCTATAGCCTTGAGGAGCACGACAGAATCTAAAACTTCTACCAGCTAAAGTGAATCCAAACAGATACCTGCGGTCAGGATGAATGGGAATACTGAAGAATGCATTTTTCAAGTCAATGACAGAAAAGTATGCAGCAGAAGAAGGAATCATTGTCAAAAGAGTTGCGATGTCAGGGACCACCGGAAACTGGGGAATCATTATTTTATTAACTTCCCGCAAGTCAATCACAAAGTGATAAACATCTGCATGATCATCAGAGGAACCCGTAGGTGCCCGTTTAAGAATGGGAAGAATAGGGCTATTACAAACATTAGCAGTCATCTCCTCAACCACTACTTTCTCAATCAAGTCCTGTATAATTTGCAATAAAGCTCGCTCACCGGCCTGCGGTATTTTATACTGAGGGATGCGAGGTAAAATAGCATGGTCTTTAACTCGAATCGAAACTGGCGGTATCTGTAACAATCCCACATCTGTGTCACCTGTCGCCCAAAGAGTTGGCGGTACATCTTTAAACTCCACAGGAAGGGGCGCATCTTTGGACAAGCACTGCGTAGCACGCACTACATCCGGACCTATTGTCATATAAACACCTGCCGGGGAGCAATAAATCGTAGCATGCAATTTCTTCAACAAGTCCAAACCCATCAAATTTTCTCCACAGTTAGATGTCAACAAGAATGGCGAATCTACAGTAAAAGGACCAATAGTCAACGGGTTTTGAAATGGGGCTCACAACCGGTACACCAGAAAAACCTACCGAAACATTATTATGGCCAGGCAGAGCCGCCCCAGGGACCAAGGAACAAGAAATAGAACTGTTTGTTGCACCTGTATCCACCAAAAACTCCTTAGTCGAACCATGCACATCCGCACAAACGTACGGACCACGTTGATCTACAGGTATCGGAACTGGTCCCTCACTCTGTCCCCGGCTGTCCTAGCTGTATGACATTCCTGTCACCTCATCTGTGTCGTAATCATCATGATAATACTGTCCTCCCCGAGGGTCATCAAAATAATTTTTAATCAGTACGACCCTGCGGGCCACAGCATTTTGAGCCCTGTCCTGGCCACCAGCTCCACGGCCCCCTCCACGAGAACCTCGTCCTCTTGGGACCGCCACCTTTTGCAAAAGCACAGGACACTCGCTACGCCAGTGTCCCTCCTCTTTACAATATGCGCACTGATTCGGCCCTACAGATGTACTATTCCTGCTAGTACGTGGAAGCTGCCGGGCCAGACCACCACGTCCTCTACCATTCCCTCTAGAAGCCAGATGCAACAACACCTTCGTCTTCAAATCCTTGTGCTTCTTCTCCACCTTTTCCTTATCCTCGTTTTCCCTATGCTCATAATACTGCGTCATATTAAAAAATAACAGAAGGAGAAGAGGTGGACCAGGTGCTCTCGGAAGCCTGCAATCGAGTCGCAATCTCAGGAAGCAAATTGGAGACAAATCTATTAAACAGTCGCACACCACCTTCGATCGACAAATCCTGTCCACTATAATCTAAAAATACACCTTCAAACCGAGTGTAAAAATCAGACACACTCTAACCTTTCTTTTGACGGCAAGCCGATAACTTGTCCCAATCAACTTTTCTCGGAGGGATAAGAGAATGCATGTATGTAATGATACGGCCGGGCAAAGCAAGTATCTCTGGTCTGGGCTTATCACCTGGCTTCCGTTCCTGATCCCATGCCTTAATTTGGTCCCAGGTACCACCTAATTCCGCAACGTGATCCTGTGTATGTACTGGTCTCCAAATATCAACCGGAACTAGTAAACCAAAAAACATTTCAATATCAGCAAGTGTCAACACTGTAGAAGAGGCAGCTTCAGTCAATTCTTTATAAGCAGTAGAATTTTTCCTAGGGTCAGGTAACGGAGTCTTAAGGGACAAAACCTCACTCCTTTTCCACAGAGTATAAACCTATTGTTCTTGGAAACGGGCCGCTACACATTGTCTAATAACATTATCGTGTTGATCCCTTTGCTCTGGTATTTCAGGGTGATGTATAGGACGAACCTCCCACATCGGAAACTGAGATACTGGGGTGGGGCTTCTTTCAAGTAGTTTACCCCGATAAGCAACCAATGTTGCAACATTGCTAAACACTTGACCAGGCTCCATATTAGTGACATATACATGATCTTGAATATCATACAAAATCCGCGGTGCTACATCTTTGAAACACTGCTCCCAAAGACCAATCAGAGTAGCAGACATGCTTGAGGGCATGCTGTTGTACAAAAGGCTCATAATCTTTCATCACACGCCACACATCCTCCACACTGTAAATGGGGTTACGGGCCCACTGCGCAGCCTGATTAGCCACCACCTTTTTCTCCTCATCTCGCATATCAGATCGGACTAACGTCCGCCCCATACGTTCCTTAAATTTCGTCCAATCTCGGTCCTCAAATCCACGTAGGTGTCCCACTACTCAGTAATGTCGAGGGATGGAAGAACACAGTGGGGGTAGCAACAGAAGTAGCAGGCAATACCGTCGCTATCGGCTGCGTCGTAGGTGTAAGAGTTGGCGAAAGACGCCAAAGCAATAGGTTATGCAGGGGTACTAACAGTCATAGTTGCCACAGACGGTCGAGGGCAAAGAAAGGACAGGAGGTGCTGTGGCCAAGGCAGTCTGATCAACAGTAACAGGAGCAGAAACAGCAGAGACAGAAGAACCGGGTAGCTGGGCCTGTGAGGAAAGAGCGGGATATATCCTCTGCGGGGCATATGGGGGTGGGGGTCTAGTATCTAGCAATTCTTCCACAAAAGTATCATTTTCTTCTCGGGCTACATAAGACTTATCAATATTTAATCGAAACCTCCTATCTTCACGTTCAATTCCTATCTCGTTTCTCTCTATCGTGTGCTACAGCCTTCTGAGTCAATGTTTGCATTCTCATCTTTCGCGCCTTTTTCTCTGCTTTCATTCACCTGTTTAGCCTCATTTTGCCACGTTCGAAGATAATCAAACATACTGTCTACTTCTTCTTGTAAACAACTTCTCCTGTAAAAACCCAATTTCTTGTTCATCATAAGTGCCTGTCAACGGCCACTGCAACTCGGCATTGTTACTCGTATATTTGTGCCATAGCGTACTAAACATAATAGGGCCATGGCCATGCTTCACATACATTAGGAGTGCCTTCTGGAGGTGCCGGCTGACTTTCTTCCAATCGAGCATCTGCAGAGCAACAACGACAACAAGAAACCAAAAACCTGCTGATCCCAGGCATTTTCAAAAGTGAGCCAAATTCGTTATGCTGCCTGGCAAAGTGTTCACAAACACCTCGTACCAAAATGGGGCCTCAGACCGTACCAAATACAAACCAAAATGGTACCATATCCACAAAGAATCAAAACAAACTCACCTGGTGCACACAGATCAAACAAATTTATTCTCCACTGCCGACTCTTCGGACCAAACGGTCAGATCCAAGGGTTTCGCCGTTCAGGAATCCAGTCGGGATGACCGCTGGCCAAGGCACAGACCGGTCAGACAAACGGGGCAGCTGCGAGTTCAGGAACTCACTCGTGCAGGGATCGCTGGTCCGCCCGTCCGACCTGATGTTGACCCCGACCTTTCCACCCGTCCGCGGGAGGAGATGGGTCACCCGATGGAGTCCCTGTTCGGGCGCCAACTGAAGGAAGTGACCCGATTAGGGCCACTCGCGACCACCTCTCAGCCTTCCATACAAATGAAGAGTCGGTCAGACAGTAGAGAATACAAACCAAGTGTATGTTTATTCAGATACACTCGAGCGGAGCCCCGTCTGCCCAGTCACTTAGGGGTGCTGCAGTGAGGACTGACATCAGAAAACATGGTGATACATTATGTACGATTCAGAACCCCAGAAGACACGCCCAGACTGGAAATTTCCAGATGGAGGCAACTACACAAAAAAGGTACAGAAGGATAAGTTTTGATCCTAAGACCGGGCACCCACTATCTTCATGCCAAGGTCGTTCTGCCTGCGCCCATCGCTGGACTCTTGGGAGCAGGCCTCTATCTAGTGGGAAAGGTATGCGCTAATAAGAACAGTGTTCATTAGTACAGCATGGCACAACCTTGGAGAATAGGAAAACTACCAAAGCTGCTTCTCACAGAGACACAGAGAGATCAGTTTGGCCCACGGGTCAAAATGCCGGCTAAACATAAAATGGTGCTGCAAATGCTAACTTATGAAGAAAAACATGTAACAACACAGCGAAGGCATTTTTTATATTCTAACACGACCATCCACAATGCTCTACCTGCTCCTTGTAGCATTCTCCACTGCGAATGGAACTCTTCGCGCTGGACTTTGAAGGTAACTTTTCAAGGTGACTAATCTGGTCCCTGTATCCAACCTGTGCTCCCTTGCAGCCAGCCTGAACTTGTGACTTTCCCCCAGTATAGCACGACCAGATGACCAGGAGTTGCGCTTTGTGCTTTTAGCCGTTATTTTTTGCTAAAACGTTGAAATTGCATATCTCTGGTTGTACTGACTGGATTTATGTTGTTCTGGTATCATTTTATTTATTAAAATGTATTCTATTTTTCTAAATTGGTCTGGGATTTCTCATGTGGCTTTCACTTTATACCATTCGTGTGCTGCATAAATACTTTACAAATTGCCTCTAGGTTAAGCCCGACTGCTTTGTGCTAAGCAACCAGAGCGTTAAGCAAAGGTTTGTTTAGTGACTGTTGTGGGTCACCCTCACAAGGAGTGTGGCTTCCACCCCCCCACAACCAATAACCCTATTCTATCGGACTCTCTTGTGGTTGTGTCTGATCCTTCTAAAGTCCACCCCTTGCTCATTCCCTAGGATCCAGTATTTGGGGTAGCACTGGGGCTTTCCTGCAAACACTGTATCTTCAGCCTGCACTTTCTCAGGTGAAACGTTTATCTGTATGCAAGTATTGTGCCTTGGGTTTTGTAAATTAAACTAAGGTTAAACCTCAGTCATTCTTCACTGTGAATGATCTGAGTTGTGACTTATGTACTGTGGGAACACAAGAAGGGGCCTTACTTTCCCAGGGTGCCTACCATCAATTTCCTTTTATATACCAAAGTCCCTCAATGTTTATCCCTAATATCGCCTAATACGTGCACACAGATTAGACGATTTCTTGTCTCAGAACTCTGTACGGCAGTCTTTCTTCATTGCCTGAATGAAATCTTCCTGTTGACTTCAACCATGTGCTACTCTGTTTTGCTCTGCATGTCTTAGAGCCCTAAAAATATCTTAATTCGACTTTACGGTTATCATGAACAGATACCAGACAATGCTTTCAAAATAGCTCATGTCCTCAATTTTAGCAATAAAGAACTATTAGCGAAAATGCCCTACGTCAGACTACCACAACATATCAATTATCAAGGCATACATACACATTTTGTTTTCATCAATTTTCACTTTGTATCACAGATGTGATTTTACTTGCTAGCATTCCAAAATTATAGGCAATGATATCAAAGCCCCCTGAATTCAAATTACAAACTTTTAATAAGTGCATTGAAAAGTGTGGTCTACAATACGCTAAACCAACATCTACTTCTGTTGTAGACTTGCACAGTTTGCATTTTTCTGAAAGCAGATGTGAATTAACCCCGGATTACATTTTTTTTAATTAAATGGAAGAGCAAGTAACCACAGCAATGGAAGACATTCAATTCTGGCAAAAGAGAAATGAGAATACATACATTAAAGAATCAGCAGAAACCTTAGGACATTTTTTAATTTTGTCTGTTTCTACATGTTAAAAATACTTTGTCCTCACATGGGTTGCCTGTATTTTTATATTAGGATTCACAAAGACATGCAAACACTTAGTGTCATAAAACAGGTCTTCCAATGACCAGATTGCCTTCAAAGAAAGGGAGACTTTGAATGCAACAAAAAGCATCCAATTTCAGACAACAAATTCAAAACACTGCTTTCCAACAGCATTTCTAGGCTGAACATTTGTGGTCCTCTGCCACGAGATAGTTCTCTGTAAGTTGCACCTTTCTATATGAAACAGTAGTTAAAGTCTGCTGGAAGGTTGTAAGGCACGCTCCAAATCAGCACAACAGCATGGATTCTCTGTCATTTCGTCGCACTATCCAGCAAGCTCTTTTCCTGTTACCGCCATTTTCTTTTAGGTAGCTCATGACCATGTGAAAGCCCAATCATGTGTGAGGTGCATCACTGCAAGTAGGGAAATAATCTTCAGTCCGAAAAATGACTGGGGGCTTGTACGGAGTCTGTTGGTGTCTTGCAGAGGTCGATCTCTGTAACCAGAAAAATAAGATGAGTTAGTTCCATTCTACGATTAAAAGTTGAAGCTTGTAAGCCTAATTTTAGGATTTGTTAAGTGCTTTAATACTCTCAGCATTTAAGCACTAGATGAAACTCTGAGTAGGGAACAAGAGAAACAAAAAATTAGTTTCACAGCGCTCGTTCGTAAAACTTTATTCAATCTTAAAAATAAAAGCACAGTACATCAATATTAAAAGCATAACATTTCATTAAAATTTACAGCCTAAAATACAAGAAATTCTAAGTGCATCTTAATCTTGCTAAAAATGACTAGGAAGTAATTTTCCTTTTCTTTATACAAGCCCAAAGGAAACTAGCTACTACAAAGCTAATAAACGGATTACTACGTTTTTAAGAAATCTAAGAGCCACTCTACATTGTCTAAAATTATAATGTCTCAGAGTCGGTAGTAGTCGAAGTCAAAGTCGAAAAACTTTATTCGGTATGCATAAAACAACCATATAAGTATACATACATCGAAAGTAAAAGCAGATAACATCTGATGTGCAACATGGGTCCAAAATTGATCACATACATTAAAACCAAGTGCATTACATATAGAAGGATCAAGTAAAACGGAGCAGATGGCACAAAGTCTGTGACATGAGGCCAAAATTAATCATATTTAAAACACAAAATGTTATAAAAAAGGCAACACAAATTCATAAAAGACTTCAGAGGATCATTACTATATCGATACACTAATAGTTTTGCGTACATTAAAAGCATTTACAATATAAAGTGCCACGTTAAGACAAACCCTAGCGTCAAGTCCGGCAGGTATTTTATTGCAGCAAGGTGTGAACCACTACATAAGCAAGCAAAAGTGGTTTTAAATAAAAATTTCTAAAACCTGAATAAAACCCGCAAAACAGCATAAAGGGCACGGTGCTCTGTCCATCACATGGGCAGGGGATCGTGGCTGAAGGACACATTTTCCTGTTAGGGAAAGCCACTAAATGGTGGACAATTTCCAATCTAAATCTAACTAATACAAAACGATGCATAAGATTGGGAATAGTTATTAAGTAATCTTGACAACCCACTTTAGAGGTAAGTGTTAAATAAAATTTTACAATTGGTTTCCTGCGTTCGCAGACAAGCCGAGTTTCCCTCCTGTGGTTCATAAAAATTTCTTTAATGGACGACTTCCTTATTAATGATACCTGAGGGGGATTAATCCGTACTGAGATCTTAAATAATTTGCTGTACTGTGAGCAAATATAACTTAGCCAAGGGATCTTCATGGCATTATCCAAAGTAAAACAGTCTAAAATGATTGATTTAGTAAAATTAGTTTCCTCCTTAGACCATATGGAGTGCCAGAGCAGTAATGGGCGAGATGCAACTATGTCTGTGAGATACTGTAGCCCCACTTCCTTGTGTATAATCTCTGAAGAAGCCGAAGTGGGTAAACTGAGGAGGCGTTTAAGGAAACCATTTTCCTCGGTCTGCAATGTAGAGCTATCATGATAACCCCAAATACCGGCCCCATATGTTGCAATCGATAAAACCTTTGCCCTATATATTGTTGTCATCTCCTTAACAGGCCTGGATCCCAGCTTTGCGGAAAACCTAAAAATACCATGGGTGCTTCTGGCCATTTTGCTCCTGACATTAGTAATTTCTCGGGTCCACGACCCGTTACCTGAAAAGGTAATGCCCAGGTAGCAGAAAGTATCAACTGGGGTAACGGGCAATTTATCCATATAGAATATTCAGCTTTGTTTGTCCCGTGGCCCACAGGCCATAGTATAAGTTTTGCTTTTTTGATAATTAATTTCCTTGCAGTGATAAAATCGCTAAAAGCATCCATCAAGCGTTGCAGTCCCACTGGAGTCCTAGCCAGCAGAACTGCGTCATCCGCATACAAAAGCACAGGTATGGTGCGGCCAGCCACGTGGGGGGCATCAGCAGGCACTGCTTGTAAGGTCTCATCTACCCCATTAATAAACAAAGAAAACAACAGAGGCGCTAATACACAGCCTTGCCGAATGCCTTTCTTAACTGCAAAGGTATTGGTGCATTCCCCCCTGGGGCCATAACGAACTTTACTCGTTAAATCCTCATAAAGTCTGGCCAGGAAATAGACAATAGGCCTGGGTGCCCTCATAGCAAGCAAAGTGGACCAGAGAATGGTGTGATCTACTAAATCAAAGGCGTTGCTCAAGTCAGCAAAGCAGAGGTATAATCTGCCGCCTTTGGCATGGGTGTACTTGCCTATTAGTAGACCAGGGTTCACACATTGCTCTATGGTACCCAGGCCTTTCCTGAAGCCAAACTGAGCGGGTGAAAGTATAGAGTAATCCCATGCCCATTCTTCCAGTCTTTTTAACAAGACTTTACTCATCACTTTCACTGATGAATCTAAGAGTGATATAGGCCTGTGTGTTTTAGGGTCTGATTTGTTGCCCTTCTTAAAAATGGGGACTATAATAGATGTGCCCCATGTCTTTGTCTCCGCAGCCATATTAAAAACCCTTGTTAAAATTGGCGCCCATAACTCAACATTATATTTAAAAACATCCACAGGAACCCCATCCGGTCCCGGGGCTTTACCACATTTGCTTTCTTTCAAAGCCCACAACACTTCTTGCAACGTAATTTTTAGAGATGCAGGTGAATATAACAATTGTTCCTTATTTTGAATGGTTACAGTTGGTGCCATGTCTGGGCTAAAAATACCAGTAAAGTGGGCAACCCATGCGTCACAAGCAACATGTGACAGCAATTCCGGGAAGGAATCATCCTTTAAAAAAGAAGAATTAACAGTATCCCAAAAGAGTTTACTGTCCCCTGTGTCCGCTGCTGGGGACAATTTCAACCAAGCCTCATTTTGTAGTTCTTTTTTCCTACCTGATAGTACCTCTTTGTGTTTAAATCTCAGGGATTTAATCAATAGCTTGTCCCTAGGTCGTTTACCGAGAGCCAATTTCAGGTTCCTAGTGACAGTGGTACAGGCATGGTCAAACCAGCCTTTATGTGTAGGTGGGCCAGATTTAATAGGGCGAGACAAAAGGGCATCAATTATAGTGGAAATGCCAGTATAGTTAAAAAAAATATCTGATCGGGGTAACCACGTCTTCCAAGCAACACATAATAAAATTATGGCCCTTAATACAGATATCTTGAAAAAACCGGGTCTGATCCACTCCATTCCACTTGATACGAGTCCTGTTAGGTATGAATGGGACGATGTCAGTGACACGGCTAGAGATAATAGCAGTAGGCCTGTCCCAGAAGAAAACTGACAAGATTACACAGTTATGGTCACTCATACCCGGACAAACAACCCTTGGTGGGTTGCACACTTACATGCGTTAGCTGAAATTAAAATGTGATCAATTAAAGATGTGGAGTTTCTCCCAATAAAGGTTGGGATATGGTTCCCATCACTATCCGGGGCGTTTTCTAGTAATTGTAGATCGAACTTAGTGATCATAGAATTTAATAAGTTACCATATTCGTTATAAAGGAAATGTGAGTAACCAAGCCCAGCTTCGTCGGTCATCCCACATACCCGTATTGCCAGGTAGGTCGCTCCCCCACCACACAGCTCCGCCTGTGCTGTCCGCCCGCTGCTGCTGCTGGTAAGCTCGCCCCTCCGCTTGTGGCCTCGGTGCCCGTGTTGTCCTCTGTTTTCCCTCGCTGCCCCCACCTCCCTTGTGTCCATTTTGCCTTCTGTGCCCTCGCTGCCCCCACTGTATTGTGCCCGTGTTTTCCTCTGTTTTCCTCGCTGCCCCCACCTCCCTTGTGTCCATTTTGCCTTCTGTGCCCTCGCTGCCCCCACTGTATTGCGCCCGTGTTTTCCTCTGTTTTCCCTCGCTGCCCCCACCTCCCTTGTGTCCATTTTGCCTTCTGTGCCCTCGCTGCCCCCACTGTATTGTGCCCGTGTTTTCCTCTGTTTTCCCTCGCTGCCCCCACCTCCCTTGTGTCCATTTTGCCTTCTGTGCCCTCGCTGCCCCCACTGTATTGCGCCCGTGTTTTCCTCTGTTTTCCCTCGCTGCCCCCACCTCCCTTGTGTCCATTTTGCCTTCTGTGCCCTCGCTGCCCCCACTGTATTGTGCCCGTGTTTTCCTCTGTTTTCCCTCGCTGCCCCCACCTCCCTTGTGTCCATTTTGCCTTCTGTGCCCTCGCTGCCCCCACTGTATTGTGCCCGTGTTTTCCTCTGTTTTCCCTCGCCGCCCCCACCTCCCTTGTGTCCATTTTGCCTTCTGTGCCCTCGCTGCCCCCACTGTATTGTGCCCGTGTTTTCCTCTGTTTTCCCTCGCTGCCCCCACCTCCCTTGTGTCCATTTTGCCTTCTGTGCCCTCGCTGCCCCCACTGTATTGTGCCCGTGTTTTCCTCTGTTTTCCCTCGCTGCCCCCACCTCCCTTGTGTCCATTTTGCCTTCTGTGCCCCTCGCTGCCTCTCTCCATTCCCGCCGCTGCGTCCCCTGCGTCCCCGCCCCCCTGACTGCCCATTCGCTGCCCCTGCCTCACAGCTGCTCCTCCCTCCCACCTCCCCATATATGGCGGCCGGTGCGCGGCCGCGCCGCTGGCGCGCCGAAGGCGCGCCTAAGGCAAGCCCGTCTGCGCCCGTCCGCGCCTGGACCGTGCCCGGCGCCAGAACCCCTGGGCCGCGCGCCCCCGCACCAGCCTCGAGGATCGACGCCGATACGATGCCACCACACTCCACGCTCTCAACCCCGGACGGACGCACAACTGCTTCAAGGCCGCCCCGAAACGCACTCCATGGTCCCTTCACCTGCCGGAACTGCAGCTACACCAGCCTCAGAGCCACCGAGGCGCCCGCCAAGAAGGACCTCAACCACCTCCGGTGCATCCTACTGAACACCCGCTCCGCACGCAAACACGCCGTCGAGCTCTGGGACCTGCTCGACACATCATCACCAGACGTCGCCTTCCTGACTGAGACCTGGATGAACGACTCCTCCGCCCCCGACATCGCCATAGCCATCCCAGACGGCTATAAGATCACCTGCAGAGACCGCATCAACGCAGTAGGAGGAGGAATCGCCATCGTCCACAAGAACACCATCAGGGTCTCGACCAGCACCAACGACACTCTCAGCACCGCCGAACACATGCACTTCCAGATCCACACGGACCCCAACACCACCCTTAGAGGCACCCTTGTCTACAGACCCCCTGGTCCCCGACCCCAGTTCAGCGACTCCATCGCCGACTTCATCAGCACGCACGCCCTGACCTCTACAGACTACATCCTCCTCGGAGACCTGAACTTTCACCTGGAGAACAACAACGACAGCAACTCCACCACCCTGATCGACAGCCTCGCCAACCTCGGTCTGAGCCAGCTCGTCACAACACCGACCCATTCCGCCGGCCACACGCTTGACCCCATCTTCTCCTCAAGCTCCCACGTCTCCTTCAGCCACACCACGGAACTCCTCTGGACCGACCACCGCTGCATCCATTTCACCTTCCAGAAACCCACCGCACCATACAGATCCCACGCCGCTGCTGGAGCAAAGTCACCGAAGACGAACTCGGGCAACCCTCGCTCTCAGCCCTCCCTCCGACCCATCCAACACCGACGACGCTGCCTGCAACCTCAGACGATGGATGGACGACTGTGCCAACACCCTCGCCCCGCTGAAAAAGCTCACCTACAGTGACACCACCAAAAGAGCCAGCTGGTTCACCTCGGAACTCCTAGCTTCCAAGCGTACCTGCCGGAAACTAGAGAAGAAATGGCACAGTGATAAGACACCGGACAGCCACACAGCCCACAAAGACGCCATCCGTAACCACCACCACCTCATCAGGTCCGCCAAGAGAATCTCCTTCAAAGACCGCCTCGACAACAACGCACACAACAGCAAGGAGCTTTTCAACATAGTGAAGGAACTCTCCAACCCCAGCTCCAACGACATCCCGCCGTCGCAACCCCTGTGCGACTCCCTCGCCACCTTCTTTCACCGCAAGATCGCCGACATCCACGACAGCTTCAACACCCAGACAGCCCCAACTAAGATCGATGCACCAGACCCGCCGCACCCCATCGACCACGACCCCCTGCCATCCTGGGCCAGCGTGAACATCGATGACACCATCAAGACCATGAGCACAATACACTCCGGCTCCCCGTCAGACCCTTTCCCGCACCACATCTTCAACAAAGCCAGCAGCTCCATCGCACCCCACCTGTGCAACGTCATCAATCTCTCCTTCGAGACCGCGACCTTCCCAGAGAGCTGGAAACACGCAGAGATCAACGCCCTACTCAAAAACCCAAGGCGGACCCGAGAGACCTCAAGAACTTCCGGCCCATCTCCCTGCTTCCGTTCCCAGCCAAGGTCATCGAGAAGATCGTCAACAAACAGCTAACCCGATACCTCGAAGAAAACAGCATCCTGGACCCATCCCAATCGGGGTTCCGCAGCAACCACAGCACTGAGACTGCCCTCATCGCCGCCACCGACGACATCAGGATCCTGCTGGACAATGGTGAGACCGCAGCCCTCATCCTGCTGGACCTCTCCGCCGCCTTCGACACTGTCTGCCACCGCACTCTACGCACACGCCTCCACGACGCAGGAATCCGAGACAAGGCCCTGGAATGGGCCACCTCCTTCCTCGCCGGCAGAACCCAGAGAGTCCGCCTCCCACCATTCCGATCCTAAGCCTTTGAGATCATCTGCGGCGTACCCCAGGGATCGTCCCTCAGCCCAACACTGTTCAACATCTACATGACCCCGCTCGCACGCATCGCCAGACAACACGACCTCAACATAATCTCCTACGCCGACGACACTCAACTGATCCTCTCCCTCACCAAGGACCCCTCACCGCCAAATCCAACCTCCATGAAGGAATGAAGGCCGTCGCCGATTGGATGAAGATCAGCCGACTAAAACTGAACACGGAGAAGACAGAGGTCCTCATCCTCGGCTCCAACCCCTCAGCCTGGGACGACTCCTGGTGGCCAACGACGCTGGGAGCAGCCCCGACACCCACCGACCACGCACGCAACCTGGGAGTCATCCTCGACTCAACGCTCTCCATGGACAAGCAAGTCAACGCAGTCTCATCCTCCAGCTTCAACACCCTCCGCATGCTTCGCAAGATCTACAGGTGGATCCCGACAGACACAAGAAGAACAGTCACCCAGGCCCTCGTCAGTAGCAGACTTGACTATGGGAACGCCCTCTACGCGGAGCCCGGCCAAGCTCATCAAGCGGCTGCAACGCATACAAAACGCCTCCGCACGCCTGATCCTCGATGTACCACGCCACAGCCACATCACCCCCACCTGAGGAACCTGCACTGGCTCCCCGTCGACAGGAGAATCTCCTTCAAACTCCTCATCCACACACACAAGGCACTCCACAAGACTGGCCCAGCCTACCTCAACAGACGACTCCTCTTCTACGTCCCCAACCGCCAACTCCGCTCCGCCAACCTCTCCCTCGCCACCGTCCCTCGCATTCGAAGAACTACCACCGGCGGCAGATCCTTCTCCCACCTCGCCGCCAAGACCTGGAACACCCTTCCACTAAGCCTACGACAGACCCAAGACCTGTTGACCTTCAGGAGGCTACTCAAGACCTGGTTGTTCGACCAGTAGCAGCACCCCCCCCCTTTTCTTTTTTCCCTAGCGCCTTGAGACCCTCACGGGTAAGTAGTGCGCTTTACAAATTCTGTGATTGATTGATTGATTGAATGAGGGCATGTGTGAGTGTTAAAATCTCCGACCCATAGTAGTATAAAACTGTTTGTAATCGACTGGACAAGGGTCTCCAAGCCTCCTTCAAGTGCTAGGGCTACCCTCCCCCGGGTATTATTGAAAACATTATTATAGAAGTTGACCAGAACCATTTCCTGACCTCCCCTAAATGTCAACCACAGGATTAGTGAGTGGGGGCCAATTGAAATTCTCCTCTTTAAGCTTACAGGGAGTTCATTTGATATTAACACCATAAGCCCCCCTTTGGCTCTCCCTGCTGTGGATGGGTCGGCCTCCAACCAATGTGTCGTGAAACCCTCAAAATAAACATGCTCCATACACCAAGTTTCTTGGATGCACAATATATCCAAGTCACCTATGAACTCCATCCATTCTGGGGTACCCTGTTTTTTGGCTAAACCCCCTATATTCCAAACGCAATTCTATACCCACCAGCCATCCCTTGACCACTGCTACTTGGTAGTGCTGCATTGGTTGGAGCAGTTACTATGTGTGTAAGATCTACTGCGCCCTTAAAAGGAGACGATGGAGGGGGAGGTAAGATGACGGCGGAATGTTTAGGTCGATTGACATATGTCCCCATTTCATGTCAATCGATATCCTGAAGGTCGCTCAATATCTGATATCTATTAGAAACCATCAGTGACTGGGATGGGGGGTACGCTTGAACAGGGTAGTTAACTAGTGGGCCTGATCTAATTGTGTTAGGTATAGAGGACTGAAAGTGCCTGTAATAGAAACCCAATGGCTTAAAATGTGACATGTTATGATCCAATTGGGCATGACGTACCTCCCCCATAAGGACACCCTTAGCACACCTAGGTTCCCTAAAATTAATTATAATACAGTCTCCATCATGATTTTTCCTCGAGGGGCCAATCCAGTGTACTCTTCTTACGAACAGAATTTGTTGGGCATCCCTTGCCGGAAAGTGGCAGTTCCTGTTAAGCCAATAGATGACCTTGTTCTTTAAGGAGTCATAGGATTCTGTTTGGCCCGGGCGTAGTGAGGGGGCGTTAACTATAACTGCAACGTAGGGGACACATTCTGGGGGTAAATTAATAGTGATCTTGGCATCTACAACATTGGTTTCTGTTGTACTAGCAGTACTATTCTCTGCTAATAGCATGGCTCATTCGCTTCCACCATGTACCGATTGCATGGTAGCAGCATTAGTTAACCGTGGTTAGGTCTGTGTTTGAGATATAGGTGCCGGTAATCCAGTGTGATCCCTGGGGGGTAGCTTCAGGTAAGGTGCCTGTATTCCCTGACTTAATTGTATTAGCACTTATACTCATTACATTATCCCTTGATGAGTTAGTTGTTAGTGTTGTCGAAGGAGCTAATGTCCCATCAGCCCCATCGGGTCCATCCTCAATTTGTCCCAGGGGCATGGTAGAGTAGCGTGTCTTAATCTGTTTAACTATGGTAGACAAAGTCTCTAACTTTTCGAGTATTGGTGCTATCAGGACTTCTAGTCTAGTGGAAATCTCTGCCAGTAATGAGGCCCATTGTGAATTCCCCAAATCGCATGATATGCTTCCAGCCTCTGTGCTAGTAGGGGCCATAATCTTGGGGGTGTTTGGTCTTCTAGGGCCTCCAGGCATAACAGGGTTTTTTTTGCATTTCCTTTTCGGGGTAGGGGGATTACAAAGAGTAATGCTGGTACTAAGGGGTTGTGTAGACTCATTAGTTATGGAGGCAGTCAAGCTATCTGTGACTCTAGGGCCAATAACTTCCGTGGTTGGGCTCTTATTAACGTGGGGTATAGCTGTGGCATCCCTAGGAGACAGAGTAATCTCACTCCAGGACCTCCCCCTATGGAGAGGCGTAGTTCAACGATATCTATCTCCTGGGAGATCACATTGACTGCCCTCACCAGAAAGGAATCAATAGTTGACCGGCCACTGTCGGCTACTAACGGGGCATTACTTGCCTTGCGTTTGCCCATGGCTACCTAAATACCTAAATATCAAGCACCTATTTCAAACTGTAAGGAGAATAAGCGGTCCGGATATTGGAAAATAATAGCCAAGAAAGTCCATATAGAAAGACCAGCAATTAATTGCACAGAGGTAAATGTGTCCCACATATACTAGTAGTGAAACACAGCTTAATTGCCACAGTCACCATACTACCATAAACCTATATAAAATAAAGCCTGCATGTAGAACTTTGGGGGCAGACGGGAAAACAGTACCTTTCAATAAATGGTGTCCAAAATATCAGAGGGGTGGCCCAGCCCGGCCTTTTCCGGTCAGTGACGGGCAAGGACAGGCCCGCCCTTGGCCCGGGCTTTGCCCGGGCACGGTCCGCGCAGAGGGGGTCCTGTGCTGGCTAAAAGCGCCTCCTGGCACGAAATTGATGACGCGGCTGCGGCCGTTTCCCCTGGGCTGCCTGGGGGCTGGAGTCCGATACCGGCTGCCTGAAGAATGGAGTCCCTTGCAGCGGGGCTCCAGTGCTGGCTATAAGCGCCTCCTGGCGAGAAATTGATGATGCGGCTGCGGCCGTTTCCCCTGGGCTGCCTGGGGGCTGGAGTCCAATACCGGTTGCTTGAAGAATGGAGTCCCGCGCAGTGGGGCTCCTGTGCTGGCTATAAGCGCTTAAATTTTCCCGCCGGATAACCAACCATCAGAGGGAACAGATTCATGCGGAATCTTACTAAAATATATTGGTGCTGTAAATCCTGAATTTCCTCTAAGTAGCAATAATCTCCCTCTGCTAACGCCAGGAGATGCCGATATAACCTAACTGTTGGTTTGTCTTTATTTATCTCCATTCTTTCTCGCACCACCTTTGCCAAAACATTTTCCTTTAGATCCTTCTTGGACAATTGAAGGCATACACTAGGGTTTCTAAACAAATCCTCCAGACCCAAAGAATTCAGAGTTGACCTTACATGATGCAGCCATTCTATTTTGTGCACATTGTCTAATAAGGCAATCCTTTATAATGGATTGTTTTAAAAATACTGTGTTCTTCCTCCAAGTTGAATGCCATAAAGCTAATGGGGCAATCCTTACTAGGTCGCTGATATAGGGAAATCCAATTCCACATGACAATTAAAATTGGAGCATGATAACGGGAGAGAAACCAGCTGCTTCATAAATGTGTCCTCAAGAATCTGTAACTGCTCAATTGGAGACATCCCCCACACCCCTGCTCCATAAGTAGTAGCTGAGATTGTCTTGGCCTTTCTTGGCAAATTTAGTGATAGCTGCCATGCTACTTTCCATCACTACCGCCCTGTTTTTGACCATGTTAGCCCAGGTGCGACCTTTGTCAAACATGACTCCCAAATAAGAGAAAGAGTCTACTACCTCTAATCTGCGGGCCCCTAGATGGAAAAATTGTGCTTTCCCACGCCCTGTAGGGTCTGCTATTAATATAAAGGATTTCGATTGATTGACCCTTAGATCAAGGGAAGTCATGAAAGAGGCATAGGCCGTTATCATACATTGCAAGGCCCTACCTGTTCTGGCGACTTAGACAGTATCGTCGGCATAGGCGAGCAGTGGGAGAGTTAGCGAGCCAAATTTCGGAATGTCCGGTGTCGTACCTGCCAATGCTGCCTCGACCCAGTTCGTATATAATGAGAACAGGAATGGGGCAAGGACACATCCTTGCCTAACCCCCCTTAAATCTGAAATGAACGGGTGCATTCCCCTTCCTTGCCATCCCGCACAGATGAGGTAGTCTGGGAATATAACTGCCGAATGAATGCAAGAATTGGCGGATCAACCCCAATGGACTCCATTATCTCCCATAGTTTGCAATGATTAACGCAGTCAAATGCTGCGGTGAGATCCATGAAGGCCATGTAGATTTTTTTCCCCTTTTACCCTGGTATATTTCTCTAGAACGAGGCTCAGGTTCAAGCATTGGTCGATCGTGCCCGTCCCCCGCTGGAAGCCATATTGGGCCGGAATCAATATGTTTCTCTCAAGGGCCCATTCTTCCAGCCTATGTAATAGTAACCGTCCCATTAATTTTGAGGTGCTGTCTAGCAAAGATATGGGCCTGTAGTTGCCTGGGTCATTTTTAGCTCCTTTTTTATAGATCGGAATAATTACGCTTGTGCTCCATGAAGTCAGGGGGCCAACCTTGGCTATAGCGTTAAATACGTTCCGCAATAAGGGGGCCCATAGAAAGTGATCTTCTAAGAATAAGTCTATTGGAACCCCATCTGGGCCCGGGGCCTTTGCCTTGCTGCACCTTCCCAACCCCTTTATTATTTCTTCAACAGTGAAGACAAGGGGGTCTGAATGAACCAAAGGGACTGGCAACTGCTCGATCAAACAAATTTCCCTTGACCCAAAAATCGGCTCGAAACGGACACCCAGGCGTCCTCTCCCACATGAGATTCCAAGGTTGGATCCCCGGCGTCCTTAAAATGGGGGTTATATACCACCCTCCAGAAGTCCCTGCTAATGTTGGTTAATGCTGCCCTTTCTAGTTGTTCCCAGGCCTTTTCTCTTAGTTTCCTAGTTTCTTTATATGCCTTACGCAGTAACTTTAATTTCCCTTGATCTATGGGTAATTCTTTCAGGGCTTCATGGAGATCTTTTAAGGATTGAGAGCAGGCATGATCAAACCAACGCCTAGCCGGAGCCCTATTGGTAGTTCTGTTGCGGGACAGTGCATTTTTACTGCCTCTAGTAATTTTGTAAAATCTGAAATGAGATGTTCATCGGGGAAGTTTGCATCAAAACAGTGTTGTATATAATCCATGTTCTTAGTTACTATTTGAAGAGTTATATTTTCCTTATCTATACTATCCCATTTTGTTGATATCCGTTCTTTCTTCCTAAGACCAGTGTCTCTATAACTTTAGCTAGCCTATCCCAGGGGCGGGGGGGGACACAATGCCATGGAAAGGGAGAGGATGGCGTGGTCACTAAAGGTAGTAAATGTTGACTCCACTTGTGTCAATTTCCCACCAAGAGGTTCTGAAGTCAATACAAAGTCAATAGTTGACTCGTAATCGTTGCATATGAAAGTCTAATTTCTAATGGCGAGTATCCTGTTCAGACTCTGACCATATTCATTGTGAGTAAAATGGTTTACTGGGACCCCTTCCACGTCCACAATACCACAAACTGACTTGGTGGAGTATCTTCACAAATGTGCATTAAAGTCACCCACCCACACGATATTAAAGTTTTCCCGGAATCTACCCCCAATTCTATCAAGCTCGTTTTCCAACTGTGCCACCACCAAATGCATATTAGCTCCAAAGTTGTTATTATAAAAGTTTATCAATAACCAGTCCTGCCCCCCTAAGTCCCCTATTAGCAAAAAGTGGAAATACGGGGACACCTTCAAAAATTTCTTTATTCTTATTGGGAGGGTTTTGGATATTAACGTTAATAAACCCCCCCTGGCTCGACCTGATTGTGCAGGCACTGCCTCTGTTTTGAACGAGCGATACCCGTCTATAGTGATTTGATCAATTGCCCAGGTCTCCTGTAAGCAAATTATATCGTATTTTTGCCAGACATCCAACCAGTGCGTGTTACCCACCTTCCCCTTAATACCTTCAAAATTCCAGGAAGCTAGTTTTATCCAGCTACCATCATCCCCTTCTATGTCCCCTGGGGAAATTACTTCCTCATGTATTTTTCTCCCTGTGCGCTCCGAGCTTGTTTGGGGTAAGTCCACTGTGGGTAGCCAGTCGCAGGAATCAAGCCCTGCTAAAGGAGCAAATCTGTTTTCTGCTTCCCAAATTGCCCAGAGCATTCGAGGTCATTTATTGAGATCTATGCCTTCCAAATGCATAGCTGTAAGGACCTAAATTACCCAGGGGAACAGGGGTATATAAGTCTAGAGACAAAGCAAAGATCTGAGTGCCAGGGAGTGCTACGTCATGAAGTTGACGTTTCAAAAGGCTCACCACTTGCAGATTGTTAAAATTGACCACTATACAATCTCCTTTTAAATTTTTATGTGAGGTACCCACCCAGCCCACTCTTCTTGCCATTATAATGTTGCGGGCTAGACCACCATTTCTTTCTGTCCCCATCCCTCCATATTTATTCAACCAAAACAGTGATTTATTCATCAACTGCTCTGTGGATTCTTTCTGACCCTCCCTCAGTACTGGGACATTTGCCAAAACCAGCACCAGAGGTGAGGCTGCGGGGGAGATCTAACAATAGGTGGTGCTGCTGCCCATTAGTCATTCTCTCGTCTTCCATCAAAAGTGTTGCCCTCGCCTCATGTATTCCCTCCCTCTCATCCATATGAAAAGATGTTCTGTCTAGCTGCAGTGCTCCCCCTCTACAGCTGGACCCTTGATGGACCCACGGGGAGCTTGCTCGAGACCAGCAGGGCGGGAAATACGAACAGGGGGTACCATTAAAGAGGGTGGCTCTGGCTCCATGGATATATTTCCCTCTCCTTGTGCTCCCCCGCTTACTGGACCTTTAAGATTTCCCGATCTTACTACCACCCCTCCCCCAGGGGCACCCACTGACCCAAATTAACCTAGACACTCTTCTATCTTTATGAGTCTGTATATTAACGGCTGCAAAAGAAGGGACACCATGTTCTCCAGTCTGTTCCATCCCGCTTCGTCGATCACGACAGAACATGGGTTAGTGGAAGGTGTGTGTGACATGCTTGGTTCTCCTTCACTTATTATCAGGAGTCTTTTTGATTTTATGTTCTTTGTTGGATTTGGTTTTACTCTTTTCCCACATGTTTTCCTCTTAGCAGCTGGTTCAGTATTTGACTTTTCAATGGGGACTGGTTTATCTACAGAGTCCAAGGCCGGGTGCAGATCGTCACAGGCTTGAAAATCAGAGGGTGCTATATTGCATAGTTCGGGGCCAGTCACGGATAATAATGATGTCGGGGCTGTGCATCCTCTTTCTTCCAAGGAGAGCCGACGCTCTGTGAGCTCTATTTCATGCGACAAGACATTAGCAGCCCGTATCAAAAATGTATTGAGTGTAGTCACTGTTCCCCCCCCCCGAACCTTGCTTGTTGCCTTCCTCTTACCCATTATGGGGGACACTCCTTCCCGCGAAGATCATAGAGCTGGATTCCCCCAGAAAGATGACCGTTAGGGGGGGTGGCCCAGCTCAGCCTCCTCCGGGCGTGGACAGGCCCGCCCTTGCCCGGGCGCGTCCCTGCGCACGGTCCGCGCTTTTATGCACAAGTGCTGCGCTCTTGGGGGTAGTAGTCTCCCCAGCGACTTGTGGCTTCCCCCAAGCAAGATTCCAGGAGCAGTCAGGAGCTGGCGTTTACCCCGATGATATCGCGGTGCGTGCTTTTATGCGCGAGTGCTGCGGTGGCTTATGGGGGTAGTAGTTTCCCCAGCGACTTGTGGCTTCCCCCAAGCAAGATTCCAGGAGCAGTCAGGAGCTGGCGTTTACACAGCGCAACATTTAATCTTAATGTTTACTGAAACCTTATATCTGCACAGCAGGACTGGGTACGGTACAACTTTAACCAATGAAAAGCTTTAGCAGCTTATGGCTTATTTAGAGTCACACAGTGCGAGATTTCCATTTTCCAGTGTTTCTTAACCTGTGATCTGCGATCCTTACTCAGGGGTGTCTTCAAATGTAGAGGAAATTAAATATTAGCAGCGTGCATCAACTGAAACAAACCGCAAAACTGAAAAATTTAAAACGTTCCGTTAATGTGAAGATATTTTAAATTGGAGACTAAAATTTAAATTGGTATTGTTTGCTTGATTTGTTGGAACATCGCAAGTACACCAAACACAATATGGTATGGGCAATGGGTGGCCTCAAATGAAACACCGCCAAAAAGAGAATATGCATAAGGAGCAAAAAAGTCAGTGCAATGCCAGCGTTTAGCATAGTGCTTCGTCTTTTAGAATTAAAAAATGAGTTCATAAAAGCTCCAACCTTCTCATTAAATTTTTTTTTGTATTTTTCTACATTTGTGAATTAAATTAAATTTTGAATGAAATATTTCATTATTTGTGTACTTATTTGATATATACCTGTCCGTATTTTTGTGTATTGTTTTGAACTTCAAATTGTAGAAATTGCATAGGCTGGGGTCCCAGGCTTCCCATAATATCTCAGCAGGGGTCTTTGGATTCCATTAATAATTCGATGGGTGGTCACAAGAAGTCAAAAGGTTAAGAACCGCTGCCATAGGAGATACCGTCCAGCATGATTCTGAGTTCACCAAGAGCAGACTCGCATCTGAACCTGTATTACAGAAGTGCCCAGGGGACTTTGTGTGCCCCCGGGGCACTTTGGTATTACAGAAGGCACCGCAGATGCTTGTGCAGCCCCTTCTGTAACACAGATAGCGCTGGCACATATGTTGTGCCAGCGCTATCTTAGGAGGATTTTGGCTCATTTCATGGGGGCGTGGCCCCATGCAAATGAGGGTATCTCTTTACCGCATCGTATTATGGACGCGGGAACAGAAGTAAAGAAGCTGCCAGGAAGCGAACTGACAGTGCGCCACAAAAAGGCCCGATGGCAGCCCTTTGGAGGAGGTCAAGTGGGTCCTATGGACACACTAGACATCCCCTTGCAGGCAGGTGCAGTCACTCACTGCACCCGCCTGCAAGGGGATCTCTCTTCCCTCTTTAAATTGCAGGTGGGTGCTGCCTGCACAGTGAAACACAGAGTGGCTTTGAAGCAGCTGCTCTGTATTTCACTTGAATGCACTGCTGAACCCAGGGTAGCGCAAGTTCGCGGCTGCCCTGAGCGCCGCGCAGTCAACCTAATAGGGCGCACCTGTCTGAAGGTGCGCAGTGGCCCAAACAGGGAAAAGGCGCCCTACACGTAATAGGACCCCTGGCGTCTGCCCCAGTGTTTTTTGCTCACAGATTGCTCCTATTGAGAGTAGTGGAAACCAGTATGCAAAAACACTACCATAATCAGGAACAAACAGGCAGTTAATGGTTTGATGATCTCAGGTCCCATTGTTATTCCCCACTCTAGCCATCCAAACTCGAAACTGCACTGTACAGAGTCAAGAATACTGCCTGGAAATGGTTATTCCAGCCTGAGTATTGCTATGCCTCTGATACTGTGCAACTCTCAATTGAATCCTTAATGAATACTGCACCAAAATTCAGGATCAAAATTGTGACCTTTTGGAATATGAGGAAATTACTCACCTAGCAAGGAGTGTTCTTCCATTGGTACATATTTTCCATGAAACCAAACTTGGAATTCATGGAGACCCAGAAGCAAGAAATGGAATCCTTTAAGGTTGTACAAACAGGTGATCTTGTAAAGATCCAATGCATGAAATTCCGTGAAGAGGAACCAGTTATTTATAATTGCATTCAATTTACGGGTAGGTTAAAGCAGATTTTTGGTAGATCCCTGCAGACATGATCCTGAACAGTATTTTTCTTCCACCCTCTGATCCATTTTAGAGAAGTGATGACTAGAGTGGAAAATGATGGCATTCACATAACTGCTAAGTGATCCCTTGCCACGTGCAACACAAAGTCGATCCTTTTTCTTTTATCCAACAGTAAGATTATTAGTGTTAGTACATGGCTTGGATGCTTGCACCTACATTCCGGGGAATATTGCCGGTGTTGCCTTGTGTCCACCAGCCTGTACATGGATTTCAGCAGCTGGATAAGGATTCTGAGGATCTATTGCAGATACAGAAGCCACTCATATAGTGAAGCGATAATGAAAGTAACCCTCTTAATAAGCGGTGTGCTTCTAGCCATTACCAAGTCCTAAAAGTAAATAAACCTAACTCCATAAATCAAACACACACACACACACACATGTAACGGTCATCAGTTATTGAATAAAGACATCAGCGAACACTGAGAAACCATGTGTGGAAAAATTGCATCACATGATTTATTAATGCTAGGAAGCCCGTTTAGCAGCAATAATTTGAAGAAAATGTTTCCTGTAAGAGGTTCAGTCTCACAATGCCTGGGAGGAATTCTGGCCCACAGCTCCTTGCAAAAACTTCTTAAACTAAGTGATGTCTGAGAGCATTTGTTTATGCGCAGCTCTCTTTAGATTCTGCCACAATACCGCAACAGAGAAGAGGTCTGGACTATTGAACATTCTCAAGCTTTCCTTTTCAGCTATTTATTTATAATTTAATTAGTGTTTTTGTATCACTATTCCGTTCCATGATCCACTTTCAGCTAAGCTGTAAAATGTGATGGTATAGAGAGGAATATCTGGTGGACTTAGTGATTGTGAGGCATCTAGAACCTGGAGCTGACAAGTGCGCTGAAATCATCACTGACCCACCACCATGCTTGATGGGGCATAGTGCAATGATAATGTGCTCAGAATTTCGTCTGACACATGGAAAATATTTTGTGCCCTTAATATCGATTACAAAAATATCACTCCAGAAAATGTACACACAATAGGTCAATATTTTTCTGAGTTATATTTAGGACAATATTTACTTCAGACAATATTTCTGCATATAATATATGAGGTGTTTAGGGAGATCCTCCGTGTTTAGTTACACCCAAAATGCTGTGCATTACAACCAAACAACTCCACTTTGGTCCCCTCGCTCTAGAGGACACTGATCCAGAAGTCATATGGTTCATTCAAGTGCTGTTTGCAAACCTAAGGAGTGCAACAGTGTTCTTTTTGGAGAGAGGGGTTATCTCCCTGGTTACCCTTTCACAAATGCCCACCCGATTCAATATCTTCTGAATGGCAAAACCATGAACTCTAAAGTTTACCATATTGACAGAGGACTAAAGATACCAGATGTAGCTTCTGGGTTATTTGGACTCTCTAGGAGCATCATACGGTCTGATGGCAGGGTTTATTTACTGGAACACCCACTCTTGGGTAGATTGGCAACCATCTTGAACTTTCTTTTTCTGTACATAATCTTTTTCACTGTGGAATGAAGGACTTCATATTGTTTGGATATGGCTCTGCATCTTTCTTAGACTGGTGAGCTGCAACAATTCTTTCTCTGAGACCATCACAAATACCTTCTGACCAAGGCATGATTTATTACCACAAAGGGGAATACAGTCCAAAAGTGACGCAGTTCCGCATTCTATATACAGGTGCCAGTGCTTCCGGATGATCATCTGATTTCAAGTTCCTTCTTAACTGCCATGGAAGCGGTAAGGGCGCATTTACTTCTCCACACAGGGATTCCGAATGATCTTTTGTTTAGTAATTATTGACAAAGTGAATTTTTGTTTGTGTTATTTGTCACTGAAGGTTTAACTCATCTATTGCTGAAACTGGGGCAGGACTAGAGTAAGGTCTGATATGTCTTAGAATGCCAGCCAGAACAGGAGGTAATCTCTTTTTCACATCACTGTACCTATAGTTTGGGGCAGAAACTGCCAGGTGTAGGTAGGACAACCAAGGCCACCTCTCCCCTCCTAATGAGAGCAGAGGGAAGGCATCTATACCTGGTGACTGGAGCTGACCTTTTTGGACAAACTAGCCTACTGGGGCACAACCCATGACACTCCAGAAGCACAGACATGCATTATCAAACCCACACAAGCCTTTGTTCTTCCTGTGTCACTGGGGACAGATCTCACATCTCCCTGCATTGTGTATCTAGTCTTCAACAAAGGCTTGAAATCGGTAAAGTAAATTAGCTGGACAAAATATGGATATGGCATTTCAAATGTGGGAATGCAAAAATTGCAATTTACAGCACACAGACACCTGGGCTTGCAAGGTAGGTGCGTGGCAAGACACCCAGCCTGCAGAATATCTGTGTATTGCTATACTAGGCTATCTGAAGCTTTAAACAAAGATGTGAGTGGTGGGAGAGAGTGAAATAGAAATGAGGTGCTTTAAGCTTCATAAGCTAGGTGATGGGCAAGATGCAATTTGGCCATTTCGGGGTTGCTTGGCCACCATTGAAGGGAGATTAACTGAAAATGTGGAGCTCTATCTCTTGGCGCGCTCCAAATGTGCATCTATGTCCCATCCCTCCTTCTCATGGTTCCACTTAGTTGTCCCCCATCAAGGGTTCAAGGAAGACATAGTGTGCCAGCTGGTGCACTCCTTGTTACTCTTCTTTCTCAGTTTCTTTAACCTCCATCTCACAGTGCCCTGGCATCTTGGCTTTGCATCACCCCCCACCCTGACCTCTAGCTGCTGCCTCCAACACTCCATCATGTGAGCTCCTGGGATGCTGAGAAAGGATATCACACTGACAGCAATGCAACCAGTGTCTGGAAGTGTCAAGAGTACAAGCTGCAGCATCCTGCTAGTGTAAATCCATGTGGGTGGCAACTTGTACACCTGCTTCAACGTCAGCCTTTAGTGCCGACCAAAAAGAAATGTTCAGCAGAACATTTTCCACCAGTTTCCATTACCGATTGGTGGTCATCCATCAGCTCAAGATAGCAGTTGCTCATTCTTCACCTTTGGAGGAAAAGATGCATTTGCCCATAGCTCGAGAATAGCCAATTGATGGCCAGAGAAGCAAAGAGTCCCGATCCAACACGTCAGTTATCTTAAAGATGTTATTAAAACATCTCAAACATGCTGTCCATGACTACCTAAAAATTACTGTTCTGGGTTGAGGTGAGACAACCATCAGCACTTTCTGAATGGTTGGCAAAGTATCCTAAATGGGATTCCTAATTCTTCAGGGAGCCATCCTTTACTATGTTCACTTCAGGAGTCTCGCCTTTAAATGGCTTTTTTACTAGATGGTTCCAAGGCATCAGTAACGCAGAACGTTGTTACACACCCTGCATGAGATTATCACCTGACTGCATAGCTGAGCACTGCACCAAGACTTAATTTTCTGAACCACATCTGTAGACTCACGTATAATAATAAAAAAAATACTTGCTGTCATTAACCCAAGATGGGACAGGACTAATCTGAAGAAAAACCCAGCCTGTGGAAAAGATTACAAGTCATTTGTAGATAGATCGACAAGACAAAGAGGGGAGCTCGAGTTGATTAACCAGAAGTCTATATAAAGAAAGACATGCCTTTGAAGTTGAACAGCTTTCATGGCCATGACCTTTGTGAAAACTGTTTGCAACTGTCTAACTGGAAGTGCTGTGCAACAAGTCCTGAAGTTCTGGCACCTTACAGATCAGAGAGTATGTCATCATCTTCAACTCCCAACTTCACAGAAACTTGTTTTAGGAATGCAGACTCAAAACCGGACAACTATTCATCACTCTTCTGTTAGCAGAGCATATTGGGAATGATAGACTTCACTCTGCTCTGCGAGTGGAAGGTTTTTAATAGCTTCTTGTTCCAGAAGGGTCAAGACCTTTTCCCTTAGGATGTTTGTCGGGAAGAGTGTAAAGGGAGGTTTCCTTCTGAGAGGAAGAAAGCAACACCCTGCTTGTACAATTCGAATGTCTGACTGTTCAGAGGCAATCTCTCTCAGTCTCAACAAGAAGTCCAGCAAGAGTACAGAGTCTGTTCAAATCAGGCCCCTTAAAAAGTTTTGGAGTGGAAGAGAAGAAACTTTTTTGCCTTCACCGATTTACTTCGTCCTACCTATCATTACTCGGTTCTATCCGTCACGGGCCCGAGAAACTGTTTTCATTGTTGTGGTTGATAATCCCTTAATTATCTGGCTCAACAGTATCCCAGAAATTCCTGTACTGCCGATGGAACCGCTCTGCAAGGGACATAGGGCCAGATATACTAGCCTCTTCTGCCGGCGCAAAATTACAAAATAGGAGCATTTGCAAGAGCAAAAACGATTTTTATTATATAGAAATCCAATTTTAAAGGTCCATAACAGTTTACAGATACCAAAAATGGGACTGCGACTGGATACCGAATCGCAACCCAGAAGGGTGTGTTGTGGGTGTCAATTACAAATTGCAAATCATATGCATCAATGATTTGAGACCGGCATTCCAGTCACAAGCCACTGAAAAGTTACTGACTCCCAAGCTGGGGTGATAATTAATTTGCAAAAGGAAAGGAGTCCCCTTTGCCCCCTTCCCCTTTGTGAACTCTGAGAGTGGACCACTGTCAACTCTCAGAGAAACCTTAAAAAACAAAAAAAAACAGCCCCACTTCTTTTAAGAAATTGGGCTGCCTCAAAAAATAAATAAATTAATACATAAAAAATGTTTATTTATTTCAAAACAGTCACAGACATGGTGGTCTGCGGACCTATGCAGGCCACCATTCCTGTGATTGTATCCAATCAGACTGAGCCACAGTTTGTGGCCTACATAATGAATATTAATTAGGTATGTCGGATCGCAACTCAATCCGATTTGGAATTGTGTGAACCACTAGTACGTAGGTAAATTTGCAAAATTCCATACTGGTTGCAAACAAAAGGAAGGAAATTGCAGCCAGTATGATACATCTGGCCCACAGTTCCAAGAAGTGACCTGTGGCTAGGTTTTTGAAGTGTTCCAAGTAATTATTTGCCTTTTTCTCAAACAGCCTTTAAATACCCAAAGCAATGTTCACATGTGGCAACAAAAATGTATAATACTTCATCCAAGCATAACCTCCGAAGACCATGCCAGTGCCAATTCAGTGAGCTATCGATTAACCTTGTTCAGACTGGAATGGAGGGCCTGCTTTGATGCACCCATCCTATCGCAAACTGGTTGGGCAAAGCAGCTGTGAAAATGGCACATCAAATGGTTTGCATCTGTCTCCACCATTTCCCAATAGGCATGCAAGTAGACTGGATAGCAGATAAAATACATTGAAGGCTACTAGGGTCAAACTCCCAAGTACAAACGATTTCTCCAATACAGTGTCAAAATTCCTGGATTTCATCAAGAACAATGGGACAGCACTAGAGCAAGATTTAGCTGATGTTTGCACCATCCAACTCGAATGATTCTACAGTGCCCTGAAGAACTGCAGGCCAGACTGTTTCCTCGGCACCTGTCGGTACAACCAAAGCAGAAATTGGTATTTTCCATGCAACTATGATGATGTTGAGGAGGGCCTCATGAAATGGCAGTAGAAGCTTAGATGGCTGCCACAAGGGGGCAATAATCCCAGCGTGAGGTTAGATTTCTCCTCAGTGCAAGACAGTTACAAATCCAGTGCTCTGGCATCTTTTTTAATGAAGTAAAGGAAAGCAGCTATACTACTCTGTGGAGTAATGAACATCACTTTTGTGCTGCTCAGACCCTCATCTGGACTTGTGATGACAGAAAGAAGAGGAATGTTTATGCGTGCTCGTGTACAGAATCGAATTTGACTCAAACATCCTTTTCTGATTGACGACATTAACTGTCTGGGAGAACAGATCACCCAGTCTGCCTTCCTGTCGAAATAAGGGTACGCTCACCTAATGTCAGAGGAGCCTCCACCGACTCCATACTTGTAACTCCTGCAAAATATATTACAGAGTGACAAATTCAAAGTTGAGGGGGCACTGAAGAATGTTCTAAGACAGAAAAGAACGCAAGCTGTAAAGTGCAGACTGAGGGCAGGGGTAAGCTGTATACGAGTCTGCTTCAGACAAGTGGAACTGCCACCGGTGTCATTTACAAATATTATTTTCAGTTGGTCATTATACTTACAGTGAGGAAGGATGGTGCACTGATGGTGCGCAGGAATTTTTTTATGGGATTCGGAAAAGCTCCAAGGTTTGTTTCTGCTTTGGTGACATGTTCCTCCATTACAGCAACAGTATCCCCAAGGGATTTCACAAAGGTCTGATAAACAAAGACAAAATAGTGAAATGAAATTCAAAAAATGAATACTGTGAATAAATTCTAGTGTGCTAAACTTACCAAGTGACCATAGACATTAAGACGGTATCCCTGCATGCATGCCTTTACAACGCCGGCATTAGAACGAACGCGTTGTTACGATGCGTTTCTTTAGCACACAAGTCGTTACTACGACTTGTCTTGGGGGAGGGAACTTGCTGGACCTTGGAATAATATCATTTTCTATTCCAACTCCAGGCTGCGCAACAGTAGGGAATGTGTTGGACTTAAAATCCAACATCACTCCAACAATGCGCCCCCTTAAAGCAAGTCGTTATAACGACTTGCGTGCTAAACAAATGCATTAATTCTATTGCTGCCGTTGTAAAGGCATAGCACGATTCCGGCTTCGTACTAAAGGATGTTTTTCGACGAAGCAAACCTGACCTTAGCGCACATATGTTAACTACCACAGGAAGTCCATAACCTAGGTCTCCTCTAAACTTCCTTAATGAGAAATTAGACTGAAAATTGTAATTCTAAGCATAGCCACTGATAGGGGCTAATAATGATTGTAAGGACAAGAACAAATGTCCTTCACTTGAACAGTTTGGTTTGTATGTTTTCAATTTTCATGTAAATTAAACTTTTCGGGAACAGGCTCAGACTGAAAAATGAGCGTAGGAAAGCAGAGGCTTACCATGCACATCACCGCTGCTACGTCAGCAACTGAGATAAAAGGAATACTATGCCACAACTAGCAATACTGTAAACGTGATGTTTGTAAAAACCTTAGGGTTTGATAACGTAGCATCAAACAGCATAAACACATTGAACCATATGTTGGATTTCAAGATAAAGTTAATAATAAACATATGCAAAAGAGAAAGAATCATTTCTTTGGTAGGCTGAAGATGAATGCCTTTAGAACTAAGCACCAGACACACCCATTTAGCTTGATCCATCAAAACATTATCCATCTTTGATTTGATTTATATATTTATAAAGCGCAACTATCACTCCAAAAGGAGCATCTTGGCGTTGAGCGGAATAAGCAGAAAGATCAGGCAGGCATAGCTTGTATCATAGTTACACCAGAGAGAAGCACAGTGCGTCAGAAGCTGTAAAGATCCAGGTCTTAAGGACCTTCCTGGCGAGAGTTTCAGATTCTAACAAACTTAGCTCTGTGGGCAGGAGAGTCCATACTCTCGTTCCTAGAGCTGCTAAGGCTTTTCCTCCTTTAGTTTTGTATTTAAATGGAGGGTGGGGAGGGGTTGAGCAGATTTGCTGAGGAGGATTTAAGTGTCCTGGCAGTGACGTAAGGTGTGAACCTAACAGTTAAATATACTGGCTATGATTTCCTAAAAGCTCTAAAAGTAATTAAAAGAAGCTTAAAAAGGATTCTTTTATGGCTCGGCAGCCAATGGAGGGTTTTAAGGGCTGGCGAGTCCGAGTAGCAGCGAGGTAATTTCAACACCAGTCGGGCCGCGGCATGTTGTATCATCTGTAGCTTTTTTTAGCACCTGTTTGTTTACCCCTGCATACAGGCTATTACAATAATCCAGTCTGGATAAGATCAGGGATACTGCTACTGTTTTCCTTGCAGCGTAAGGGATAAGATCAAATAACTTTTTGAGTGATTTGATTAGATTGAAACACATCCCTGCCACTGACAAGACCTGTGGCTGGAACGAGAGGGAGGCGTCAAATTTTACACCGAGATTCTTGACTACTTCAACCGTATTACGAGGGGCAGGCGTATCTTCTGGCCACCATTTGACTGGATTATAGGGATTGTCTTTGCCTATTAACATTATCTCAGTCTTATCTGTATTACATTTCAGATGGTTGATTGTCATCCACAGCACCAGGGAGCTGAGGATTTGAGAGTGTGTTTGGTCGTGGCTTGAACTATGGGAGCTAATTCATTACTGATAGAGGTAATCTATGCATTAAAGCGCCGGGAATCATTTATGGTATTTCCTGTCGTAATTTGTATAGCCGCTTGTGCTAAGGAAGGCAGCTCTGGATTTGCTATCATCTTTGCCCATTTACGACAAGGTAATGAGCTTAAATTAGAGTTCAGGGAAGGGATTTTTTAAATAAAAGAGTTAATGTTAAAAGGGATTAACAGATGTTCAGACCAAACTTGAGGGATTGGGGTACTGACTGCTGGGGAAAGAAAGTTGGAGCAAACCCCATCCAGGGTATGGCCCGCCTGATGTGTGTGACCTGAGACCAGCTGGTGAAGTCTGAGGGTTTCAAGGAAGTTCTCCACTGCTGGTTCTTTCCGACATTCTAAATTAAAGTTGAATTTGCCTAAGAGAGTAAAGTTATCAGTATCGTGGGATAAGGTGTCCTAATGTATGTCCTAAAGTTTCTAAGAACTCTTGATTAGCGCCAGGGGGACGGTATATCAGACCTCCTATAAAGGAGGTAGAGCCATTGAGTTTAAAGCAAAAACCCAGGCTTTCCGAGCCCATCAGGGAGGGAAAGTCAAAATGTGTGCACTGGTAAGAATCACAGTAAATAATGGCTAATTCTCCTCCTCTTATCTCTGTTCTATCTTGTCTACAAATAGTATAGTTAGGTGGGAGGGCTAGTGCAATATCGGGATTGCACCATTCCTTAAGTGAAAATTCTGTAATAAACAAAAAGTCCAGCTATATTTCCATAATCATTTCATTAATGTCTTGGGCATGCTTACAAAAAGAGTGAGCATTAATGAGTCCTCCCTTCAATGAGATAACAGGGGGAGTATTAGTAGTAAGCGCTGAGCTAGTATCGGGAAAAATCAAAACTGTTTTGCAATTAAGGCAGGTTAGGGGCCCTCGATTTTACTTGGTGACAAACAAATATCACATTTATGAACGGTATTTAAAGATTTTACAAATTCTGCTGGCATAGGAATACCTGAGGCCAAACGGGTAGCGTGGCTAGCACTGGCCGCGTTCCGGAAATGGATGGGTGCAGACGGGCTTGCCTTTGGCATGCCCGCTGCGAGCATCTGCTTCGCGTCTGCAGTGGCAGGCCCATTAAATACTGGTGCCTGCCAAACACTAGAGCGCAGCAGCACCAAGATGTCTGCCCCGAAACGGGCCTTCCTCCACCCGGAAGAGGAAGGTTGAAGTGCAAAGTGCAAGGAAAAATTAAACCAGGCTAAAAAAGCCAAAGTGACTTTGGGAGCAACAAGCCCCGAACGCTAAGACGAACAACAAACAGATTCAAGGTAACTTTCCCCAATGGTAATACAATGCTGTTTCCACTGAGCAACAATAACAATGACTTAAATATTTAAATTAGGCAGTATCAACTTATAGTAATGAGGCAGCATCAACTCGTAGTATTTTATTTTATAGAGCAGTTGATCTTTACATACATAGGAGCATGGTCCTTTGTCCCCTCTAAAACAGACAGTGTTAACACTTCAGTGACGAACACTGCTGCTTCTAGGTTGTCGCCTACTGCCAACTCATGAAAACCTTGAAGGGACCAGAAAAATGCTCAGCAACTAAAATCTCTAGCTGCAAACCATTCAGCACTGTATTACAACCATGAAGCTCAGCCATCTCAGTTCCTTTCAAGGGTCAACAGAACAGAATGAGATATACTAGAGACCACAATACCTAAAATACCACTGCTATGTCCAACTCACTCTTCTTCCCACCTCACAGGAAGAGATTTTCAACCACAACACATTAATGGAGGGAGGAAATGGAACTGTATAGCCGGTTTCAGGTTGAACATGCAATTGCAATGCAATAGGTCTCACATTTGTTAAAGTTAGAGCTGTTGGCGTTAATAATGACAATGTTTTTTACTTTTGCTCTTTTATTTGCATTCAGAATCTGTATTTTATTAACACTCAAAAATGTAAGTAAAAACATGTTACTAATGAAAAAACAAACAAGCTTCTTAGCTATATAATCATACTTGGAAGCATGACATAAAATGAACGCATCTGGAAACTAACATGCTAGATAGGTTGGCCATTTTGAAGCATGTTTTCCTTTCCCTGTCGCTCGTGCTATGTGTGTACAAGAACTGCTTCGAAAATGCACCCGGAGTCACGGAGCCATTTTCCCTGGGGAGCAGGGTTGGGTGGTCTGTCAGGAAGGCAGGGGGCACAGAGGTCTTTCCTTTCATTTCTTAAATATACAAATATGCCCTCATGGAACTGCAGCCTTCACGCCATCTTGTGAGGAAAAACAGACACTGCCAGACACAAGAGGCGGGAAGTTAAAGAAGATGAAGCCGAGCTTTCATTCTTATTTTTTAAAGCAGAGAAACTTGTGTTCTAGAAGCTCTAATTGCTAGCTTCTAAACAAGGGGAGGGGAATCAGCAGCACCATGCAGGTTGTAGCGGAGAAAAGAGCCCTAGAAGCAGGAGGGAGGAGGAGGTAGCTGCAGCCCGAGAGGGAGCGAAGAGCTGCTGTTCAGAATGAAAACAAGCTGAGAGGGGCGGGAGGTGTTGTTCTGGGAAGGCAGGGAGATTAAGTGAACTGGGAACAGCAGCGAGGACAGAGAGAAAGACAAAGTAGTGTACTGAAGGAAAACATATGGCCCATAGTGAAAGGATCCATATAGCAGGGGCAGTTTGCAGGGGGGAAACAAAACAGCCCAAAGGCGGGACAAATGTTTGCAACTGACCAACTAAAACAAAAGAATGTGTAAAGGCAGAAGAAATAACCAATGGAAAGTGCTGGGCGTGTTTAAAAGCCCATAGTCTGAATGCCACAAGTCTCGAAGAGATGGCGCAGGAGCTGCCTAGGCGAGACCTAAAAAATGAATAACTTCTACAAGATGCATCCACAGAAAATGCCTTCAGAGAAGTTATGGAATAACCCTTAAAACTGCCCTGCAAACTACCTCCATATACACATGGAAGGAAAAACTCTTGAAATTTCTAGCAGAGTATGCCTTCATCCCACCCAGAAAAGACTGAAGGCAACGTTTGTAGCTTGTAACGATATATACTCTTACTCTAAATCTTCTAATGGTAAAGACTTCCCAAAATACCAGACTAGAGGCTGACAAATCTCTTCTGCTGCAGAGGAATAATATCACATTAAATACTGGAAGGAAAATTTCCGCATAGATGTGAAAGTATGACCACATTTTTTTGACCAAAAGAGGAATGTGACAGGAACAAAACCTTTTCTCGGTGAAATGAAACATTCCTGTAAAAAGTTTTGCAACTTGAGGCTATTTTAGAATCGCATTCTGTGTTATTGAGCCATCAAGGGGGTGGGTTTGGGATTTTCTTTATAAAAATAAAGTTTTTCCTTGGATGTTAACCAGAAGAGTCAGTAAGACTTGCAATGACGTTGAGTCACAATGATTCAGCTGGTGACCGCCATCTTTAGATTCTTTTCTCCCATTGTGATGTGTAATAACTCTAGCCTGTCTGTTAACATGGTCTTGTTTATTGTTCTTATTTGCACTATTCCTCTTTAACAAGGAGATGGGAGAGTTGCTTGCCAAACTAGAATGTCCTCTAGTTGCAAAACCTTTTATTATAATTAAGGGGCATATTAGGATGGCGGGCGGACTTATGTCCGCCCGCCATCCCTGCGGAGCTGGGACCGTACGCCATAGGTGGCCGGTCCCGCCCGCCGTATTAGGATGCGCCCGCCACACTGGCGGGCGCATCCTGGTAGGTTAACATTGCGGACGGTGCTGCTGGCTGCAGCACCGTACGCAATGTCAAATCACCATGTTTTGCATTGCGATGCACAACGTGGCAGGCACCGCGCGGTGCCTGCCACCTTGAGCATGGCAATGTTGGGGGGTACCATGGGTACCCCCCAAGTGCAGCCACCCACCCCCCCACACCCCTGGGGACCCGCAACGGGCCCTGTGGCAAAACACCGCATGCCTTTCCATGGCGGCATCGCCGCCATGGAAAGTCCGGTTAACGCTGGCATCCTAATCTGGTGGACGGTGCCTGCTAGGCACCGCCACCATTTTGGGCTCCCTGGACCGTCCGCCAGGCAATCGGGACGATTGCTGGCGGCGGGCGGTCTTTGCGTCCGCGGCGGACGCATTCATGTTCCCACCGCCATCCTAATCTGGCGGTGGCAAATATCCGTTCGATGGCGGAAGGACCGCCACCGCAGGGACGGCGGTTGCCACGGCCGGCCCTGCGGTGGCGGTCCTTCCGCCATCCTAATAGGCCCCTAAGTTACTATATTTATTTGCAGGATGTACCTATACTAGATCTAAATACAGTGCATCAATTACACAGCATTATTTCCTCGCAGTTTAAGGATGTGAAAAATGACTAGCGGAACCGGGCTGAATTCAGGACTCCAGCCCCCACCACTCACCGTGCCAGGAGGCGCCGATGTGCTTTCTGCAGCCTCACTGCTGCGCTCATTAGCGCACTTTCATCCCCACTGTGCGGGACCTCAGCCGCAGAGGAACTGGGCTAAATTCGGGGACTGCAGACCCCACCACTCAAGTCGGCAGGAGGCACTGATGTGCCTTCTCCCACCTCACCGCCGCATTTATTAGTGCACTTTCATCTCCGCTGCACAGGACCTCAGCCACAGCAGAACAAGGCTGAATTTGGGGACTTCAGCTCCCACCACTCACCGTGCCAGGAGGCAGCAACGTGTTTTCTCCTGCCTCACCGCTGCGCTCATTAGCGCACTTTCTTCCCCGCTGCACATGACCTCCGCCGCAGTGAAACCAGGCTGAGTTCACGGACTCCAGCCCCCACCACACCAGGAGGGTGCTGACGTGCTTTCTCCCACCTCACTGCTGTGCTCATTAGTGCAATTTTCATAGCCGCTGCGCAGGAGGTGCCCTGGCTGAGCCAGGGCTAAGGCCGGCCCATCCTGCACCCATCAGCGCCAGGAAGAGGCAGGACAGGGCCACCCCACTTGGCCTTGTGTCCTGGGCGCTGCTTGGTTTTCCTGACAAGAGCCATTTTTACCTCTCAGGTATTGTAGCTTTCCTTTATGGCGAGGTCTTGCTAATTCCATTTCTGCCCGTCCTTAAGCCCTTCTGTTCATAGTCGTTAAGCTGTTAGCAACTGCTACCTCGCATATTACATGTCCACAGGTGGATGGTAGGCTGCCATTACACCAGACGCCCTCTCTCCATGATTGTAGTACAACCATTAGGGTTAGGCAGACGGTTGACCCCCCCCCTCCCTCCAGCACCACATTGTAACCCCCTTCAACCCTGTTCACACAATGGGGCCTCAGGGCACAGGAGGAAAGGCGATGCCAATAGTTCGGGGGGGTGGGTTCGATTGTGGGTAGGTTTTCTAACTCTGCGAGCAATGTGCACCATCTCTGACCCGCCATGGTTCCCAGCACAGTTGGCTCATACAATAACCAACCCCTTATGGTAACCCCTACCGGAAGAACACGACAGGACAATTGGGATGGTTGGTTGTATAATGGACAGGTTAGAAGTCCCAACAGCGATTGATTTACCTCCGCCTGTTACACCTATGTAGTAATAATGACCACTGTGCCAACTTTGACCCAGTGTTCAGTTGAGTCACCATTGCAGTTAAGGAATGAAGTCCTGCACTGGCTGCAGTACAAGTCTATCTTTTCAATTTCTGGTGCAGATCAAATTTTGATGACACATAGGGTGGGTTGGATTGGGCCGTCTAGGAAATCTTTTGGTGGGGCATGTGTTATCATCAATTTCAGGTACCCTAGGTCTGCTGCGGAGATTTTACATAGTGTTTCCTTTGACACTTCCTAGGGACGGCCCTGTTATGCTTCTAACCTTAGGATTCCTTTATCGGCATCTACCTCACGAGCCTGCTGGACCCGATTCTCGACTCTGTGCTCCTTCTACTTTAGGTAACCATGTTTTCACCCTTGCACTTACAAATAGGTAAAGTGTTTTGATTGACTTGCAAATGGTAGAGTGATTTCAAGATGTAGTCACCCCCTGTATTTTGGGTCCGAATGTTCCCCTAGCCTCTACCAGTTTATCTACCTGCTTTACCGACATGTCCCCAGTAGTGTCTAATGCTTCTACCTCTAGTACTTCCCTGTTGCTTGGCAATGGGTTATTGGTGAGGAGTCCTAACCGGTCAGGTCCAACCTCCCCTTTATTTCAATCCGGCTACAATGGGTTATGAGTTTGGTCTCATGGAACATCTCAGGGCTTCAGAACAAGTTAACTGCCCCAGATTGGCTCAATGTTATTGCTAACACCCACATAATTTGTGCCCCGGAAACCTTGCCGGTGGACTCCTTGCATGTTGAAGGTTTTTCTTCCATATTTGCAGCAGCAATACTGTCACCCACAGGCCGTGCTAAAGGTGGGTTACAGATGTTGACTTGCTGTCTTTTACTATCAGTATAGCCGTTACCTGTTCCCCTTATTATCAATTTGCATTATCATCATTCAGTGGGGGATTGATTTGGTCCTAATTGACTTTTAGAAAAACGTGTTTGATTCCACTAGCAGCAATGTGGTTAACACTTTGGAGGATGATTCAGATGCATTTTCCTCATTATTAAAACTTACCTGTAATTGTATGGGCTGGTGATTTTAACATTCGAAAATGCACCCACTCAGCCAGTCGAGAGTGTGTTTTTTTCAAACTCAGCGGGGTTGACACTTCTCATTTCCTACACTGATCCTATGGTAAGGCTTTAAACTCTCCGATCCACAAATATGATTTGTTGCTGCTAGAACACAATAATATTTTTTGCAACCTACAGATTCATAGGTTCATAGGGAGAGCCGCACATTCCACAATAGATCATTTTCTAATTAGTTCTGCTGTTAATAATTTAGTCTTAAATATTAGGGTTAAGCAAACAGATGTAAGTGATCATAACCCTGTAGTGCCATCGATGACCCTTTACGCAGAGTGTCCTATTGCCTCTAACTGTGTAACTAATATCATCCCTGTCAGGCCGAATGGGGTTTGCATCAGGTGGTGAGGTGTTGAACCTATGTGTGTTCTGCAGAAGTTGCTAATCCTTAAGGAAAATGAGTATGATCTTTGTTTAGCCCCCGTTCTGGACAATGACAGCCTGGTCTCCACTTTTAAATCAATTATCTTTAATTCTCTTTTATTGCACCCTGCCAGGAAAGGGTCAGGTGATAAACACAGTTGGTTTAATTCCACATGTACACAGGCATTCAAAAAGTTGAGGGCTGCACTTTACTCTGTTTCTAGGGATTAGTCTGTTATTAAGCCCCTAAGGAAATATTATAAAGAGGTGCTAGCCTCTAGTAAAAAGGATTTAAGGGATAAGGCCTGGTCAAATCTGACTGGGCAGCAGAGACTAACGATAATATCCTGTTCTGGAATACTGTAAATGCACCTTTTTTGAAGAGTTATTCTATTCCTGAATTAACATCTCATGTAGCTTTGCAAGCTTGGGTAGATCACTTTAAAGGGATCTTCGACCCTTTGCAAATAACATGTCAAGGCCTAGCCCTCAGACTAATGCAGACATGAGCCCCACTTTTAAGAGTAGCCTTGCCCTTGGAATTCAGACTGGAAGTGGTTATTTCTGCTTTGAGAGGTTGTGCCAAGGGCAAAACCCAGACCTGACTGGTTCCCGGCTGATTCTTTCACTGGTCTGAGTGAGTTATGGAGTCCCATTTTGACTAGAGTTTTTAATGAGGTGGCAATGGGTTCTGTACCCTTTAAATGGGTTAACTCCATCATTGTTCCAATTTTCAAGAAGGGGGATAGGTCTAACCCGAGGTGCTACCGCCCCATTTCCCTCCTGGACTCATCTGCAAAGCTTCTTGGAAGGGCTGTTTTTCAGAGACTGGAGGACTGAATTCACTAAAGCAATCATACGGGATTGCCGAATGCTAGACTTTGCCTTTTGAATTCTGTGGTGGTCCTACATTAATGATACCCTTAAGCAGGTGTTTAGTTTCCGGAGCTTCAGGAGCCATCCAGAATTCTTATGCTCCAGAAGCCAGAGATGAAGGCATTTTTTACAGCGTGCGGGCTGGAAAGAGGCACAGATGACGACAGGAAACCAATGGTTGCCACATACCGGTCGTACACTCTGCCCGAGGGTTTCCAACTTTACTTGCCCTTGGTGACAAATATGCAACACCGTTTTGTTCTTACTAGATTACGGCTGGGCACTGTACATCACTTTGTGTCTTTCCCCATTATTAATCAATGGCAAAAAGTGTCCGTTCTGTGCCCATGTGACGGAACTTCAAAACAGAGTACTTTGAGATTTTTTGCCAATTTTACTTTGAAGTTTTTTTTAAAACCGATTTTTATTGAACATAATATCAGGAATCACAGTGTTGCAATGCGCTTCTTGTGCTCTATGGGGTCCCCTGCAGTGTGTTTTAGTGCTGCCCCTCACGTCTGGAGTGCAATACGTGCTAGGAAAATAATTTCTGATTCATTTTAGCATTTTTCTGATTGTGTATCATTAAGCCTTGGATGTATTTAATGTTCAAGTATGTTTCATGATGTATTGTATTTTAACACCTACTTTTTGCACATAATATCAGGAATCACATTGTTGCAATGCGCTTCTTGTGCACTATGGGGTCTCCTGCAGTGTGTTTCAGGGTTGATTCTTACATTTGGAGTGCAACGTGCTAGGAAAAGCATTTCTGATTAATGTTAGCATTCTTTTCTGTGTGTGCTATCAAGTTTTGGATGCATTCTAATGATCTAGCTCGTTTCACAATGTACTGCATTTTAACATTTGCTCTTTTATGGACTTTGTTGATAAGTGCTGTGTTAGACCTGGCACCGTTGGCGTGGGTCTCCCTTCCATTTTTTGATGTTGCCTCCTATGTTTTTGCTGTGTTTTTGCTGGTCTAGATGCTTTGGGCACTTTGCCACTGCTATTCAGTGCCAAAGTGCAAGTGCTCCCTATTGTAAATTGTTGTAATGGATTAGTGACTCCATAATTGGCCATTTGATTTACTTGTCAGACCCTAGTACAGTGCACCATGTGTGCCCAGGGCCTGTAAATCAAATGCTGCTGGTGGGCTTGCAGCACAGGCTGTGCCACCCACAGAAGCAGCTTGTAAAATGTGGCTCAGGCCTGCCATTGCAGAGCCTGTGTGCAGTCTGGGACTGCCATGTCGACTTGGCAAGTGCACCCACTTGCCAGTACCTAAACCTTCCCTTTTCTACATGTTAGTCACCCCTAAGGTAGGCCCAAGGTACCCCTATGGGCAGGGTGCATTGTATGTGGAAGGTAGGACATGCCCTGATGTGTGTGGCATGTCCTTGTAGTGAATTACAGCCAATTTCGTTTTTCACTATTGCAAGGCTATCTGTTCCCATAGGCCAGAATGGGCAGTTTGATTATAACATCTTATAAACATAACTGACCCAGGGAACAAGATAGGAAAATAAAGTTTAGTATGCCTGAACTCAGAATGTTAAAATACATCTTTTAGTGTGGGTGATTTTTACATTCTGTGTTTGAAAATACCACTTTTAGAAAGTAGGTATTTTCTTGCCTAACCATCCAGTATTCCTCTGCTAGGTTTGTGCATTCCATGTCTGGTTTGTGAGTGACAAGGGGCTGGAGAGGGCCTTGGCTCCAGCAGTCTGATGAGTCAGGGCTGGGCTGAATAGAGCCCACATTGAATAGAGAGTAGGGGGAGGAGATTTCCTTTCAGTTGCCAGAGCCTACATAGAATAGAGAGTAGGGGGAGGAGATTTCCTTTCACTTGCCTGAGCCCTCATAGAATAGAGAGTAGGGGGAGGAGTTTTCCTTTCAGCTACCTGGGCCAGGTCTGCTTTCAACAATGCTGTCTCCACCTCCTGCCAGGAAGCTGCACCAGGGAGGACAGAACTGGTTTTGACTAGGTACAGACACTCTCTGCCTTCAGAGAACAAAGGATTTAGTAGTATAAATATTGGGGCCCAGACCCCAGAACTTTAGATCACTTCTGGGAATCAAGACAAACCCTTTGCCAAGGAGAGAAACCAATAAAGCTGAAGGAGGAGACTGTCCCCTGTGCTGTTTGCTGTTTGGGGGTTGGCCTGCAGGGGTTACTCATTGCCAAGGAAAGGAGAAAAGGAACTGTGTGTGTACTTCTACTATCTTGAGGAAGATCTCCAAGGGCTTGAAGCTGAGCTTGCCTCCTGTTCTGAAGTCTCAGGGATACAAAGACTTCACCCCCAGCTCCCCCTGAATTTCCTTGCTGGGAATTCTGTCTGCAGAGAGGTGCCTGCTGTTGGTTTGGGCCCTCTAGAGACTGCATATCGCTGGGAGCTGGAAGCGCGACGCAACGAGGAAGAAGCATGTCGCCGCCGCAGCTGTTGCAGTCGCATCGCCGAAGAAGCGTGTCGCCGCCGCAGCAGTTTGCCGTCGCATCACCGACGCAGCGCGTCGCATCACCGAAGAAGCGCGCCGCCGCAGAGGCCGCCGTCGCATCACCGGAGAAGCGTGTCGCAGGGCCTGTCGCGGCTCCAAAGTTCATCGAGTTCGCCGCACGGCCGCCGGGCGTGCACGCATCGCATCCAAGTTATTGCATCGCATCAAAGACGCCATTTTGTCGCATCGAACCGGATCGTCGCACCGCATCGAGGCGCCATCTTGTCGCATCGGGTCACAGTAAGAAACAGACGCTTCGCCTCCTCTCCGGTAAGGAACAGACGCATCGCCTCCCCTGCGCTGCAGTAAGGAACAGGTGCACCGCCTCCCCCGAAGCAAGGAACTGACGCATCGCCTTCCCTGCGACCCTTTTGTTTGTATTGCGTTACACATCCAAGGTACTTTGAGAGTAAAGTGTTGCATTTACCATCTACATTGAACTAAGCTAATTCTACCATCTGAAAGTCATATTTTTGAATACTGTATTGTGGATTTTTGTCGTTTGGTCTTGTGTTCTAGATAAAGATTACTTATTTTTCTAAACTGGTGTGGTGTCCATTTGTAGTGTTTTCACTGTATTACTGTATGTGTTCACAAATGCTTTACACACTGCCTCCGAGATAAGATTAGGAGTGTAGTCCCCTTACCCTGACTAGAAGCAAGGGTCCCTATTTGGTCAAAGGTACCTACCTCTGCCAACTAGAGTCCCCCATTTCTAACATTGGTGGTCAGCAGTGAGGATTTGGAGTTGCATTTGTGACTCATATACAGTGATTGGTGTACACTACTAGTGAGTGCAGACCATAACGCGACCACATACATTTTGGTAGAATTTTTTCCTTGGAACTTCTATTGTTGCTAAGAACTGCCAATTCTTGCCACCATGACGAAAGCAGCATCCAACGCATCTTTGGATCTACTATTTGAAGAAGATAGGGTTGATACCTACCCTGTGCCACAGCTTTAAACCTTCTGTAAAAGATTTAAAATCCCTGTGAAAGGCCTTACCAAGAAGTTAGAGTTCCAAAAGGCGCTGAGGGCCTGGTTGGAATCTAGAAATGCTACAGAGCATCCTGAAGAGCCTAGGGAGGAGGCAGAGGATACAGATGGGCAGCTGGATGGACCATTGGGTCTGACCAGGGAGAAAGCACCTTCCAGGGCAGGCAGCAGTGTTTCTTCAAAGGGCCTGTCCCCAGGAGAACCGGAGGACAGGGAGAGAGAGATAGGATGCATAAGTTGGAGCTAGCCAAGCTCAAGCTGGGTGGTCAGATGGAGTTAGAGAATAAGAAGTTGGCCTTGGAAGAGAAGAAAATGCATTTGGAGCATGAGAGGATGTTGAGGGAGTTGGAATTGAAAGCCAAGAGTTTAGAAATTACTCCCTCTGGTGGCAGCACACCATCCGTGCCTGTAGAAACAAGAGTATTCATCCCCAAGGATGTCATTAAGGAGTTTCACAAGAATGAAGATATTGGGCAATGGTTTAAAGCCTATGAGGTAGCTATGACCTCCCACCGGGTCCCTGAGAAGGATTGGGGAGCGGGGTTGTGGGGGCGGTTTCTCAGTGATGGGCGGGACACCTTGTTAGACTTGCCCTCTAAGGATCAGAATTCCTATGTCTACATGAAGGAAGCCTTAATGACCAGGTATGGGTTGACCCCAGAGCTTTATAGACAAAGGTTTAGAAATTGTAAGAAACTGGAGTCAAGCACGTGGGTAGAATATGTGTCTTTTTTTTGCAGAGCATTTGATGGTTGGCTGAAGGGTAGCAAAGTGAATGATTTTGAAGCGCTCTATGATTTGATTGCATGGGAGCACTTGTCCAGTAATTGTCTTCCAGAGCTACGCCAGCACCTGTGATAGTAAGCTGACCATCACTAGGAAGCTTGCTGAGGAGGCGGACCGCTGGGTTAGTACCCGGGTCCACAAGGGTCAAGTGGGAGACTTCGCCAAAGATGGGCAGGGTCCCCAACAGAAGAATGGGGGGGACAAGGGTAAACAGAGGGAGTTCCAGAAAGGGCCCCAAAGTAATCCCCAAGGGAACCAAGGGAAGGGTTCCCAGCCTCCCCCTGAGAAGAAGTCAGGGGCCCCGACAGATAAGCCTGTTCAGAAGGGGCCTAGGACATGTTATAATTGTGGTCAAGTGGGCCAATGCTTCTATGATCCTAAGTGTCCACTGAAAGGGAAGACAGCACCCACTGGTGCACCGCCCCGGCAGATGGCCAGTGTGGCCCTGGGGGAGGAGTTGGGTGCCCAAGGTGGGTGGGGTCCCGCAGAGATGTCCCTGGTCTCTTTAGGAGACAGTGAGATGGTCCCTAGGACCCAGCTGCCTGATAACACTAAGAAATACAGGCAGTGGGTGACCATCAATGGCCATAGGGTGGAGGCTCTGAGAGACACCGGAGCCAGTGTGACAGCTGTCAGTTGTCGACTAGGGTCTGAAGAGCAGGTGATCCCCCATGCATTTTACCCTGTAGTTGCCGCTGACAACTCAGAGCCACTGTAAGGTGGCACAGGTTCCCTTTGAGTGGGGGGGGGTCTCAGGTACCTTTCAAGTAGCTGTGAGGCCAGCCATGCCTGTTGACTGTCTGCTAGGCAATGATTTGGAGAGCTCCCCTTGGGCTAAGGTGGAGCGAAGAACTCAATTGAAGATGTTGGGTCTGTCTGAGTGGGCATGTGTGACCACTCGGTCCATGGCAGCCAGTAAGGGTGTTCAAGAGGACCTGGAGCCTGAAAGAGTGGCCCAGGTGCCTGCCTTAAAGAGAAGAGGCAGGGGGCGCGGGAAACCAGCCCCCGAAGTTCCCACGGTCCAGGAGGAGGCAGACCTTGAGGGGGATGCCCTGGAACCTACAGGGGAACAAGTAGCTGAACTGGGGGACCTGCCTGAGCTGACCCATTGGCAGCAGGAAGGAGGACCCTCCAGGGAAGAGTTCTGCGAGGAGCAGAAGAAGTGCCCTTCTCTTGTGGGTTTGCGGCAACAGGCCACAAACCAGGCAGCAGGTGATCAGTCTGGATCACACTGGATCTACTGGGAGAATGGTCTCCTGTATAGCGAGCCTACAGTTGCTGAGCCTGGGTCAGCCCGTGTGCTGGTGGTACCCCAGCGCTTCAGAGCCTTCCTACTGGGTCTGGCTCATGATGTGCCTTTAGCAGGACATTTGGGGCAAGACAAGACCTTTGAAAGGCTGGTCACCCACTTTTATTGGCCCCAAATGCGCAAGAGTTCAGATACTCATTGCAGGACCTATCAGACTTGCCAGGCAAGTGGTAAGAGCGGGAGGAAGCAAAAGGCTCCTCTCCAACCGTTCCCTGTGGTCAGCACCCCCTTTGAAAGGGTGGGCATTGACATTGTGGGGCCTCTGGATCCCAAGTCAGCCATGGGCAACAGGTTCATCCCGGTCTTGGTGGACCATGCCACCCGGTACCCGGAAGCCATCCCTCTCAGGACTGTGACGGCCCCCGTGGTGGGACGTGCATTGATGGGGATTTTCTCCCGTGTGGGGTTCCCCAGAGAGGTGGTGTCAGACCGTGGTACCAACTTCATATCTAAGTATATGAAGTCCCTGTGGCAGGACTGTGGTGTAACCTACAAGTTCACCACTCCTTACTACCCCCAAGGTAATGGGCTGGTTGAGAGATTCAACCGGACCCTAAAAGGCATGATTATGGGTCTTGAGGAACCCATGAGGCGTAAGTGGGACGTCCTCTTGCCATGCCTTCTGTTTGCTTACAGAGAGGTGCCACAGAAGTCCTCAGGGTTCAGCCCCTTTGAACTGCTGTATGGTCATCCTGTAAGAGGACCTCTGAGTTTGGTATAAGAAGCCTGGGAGAAAGTTCCCAGTAAACCTCCCCAGGATGTATATAGCTACATGCTGGCCTTCAGAAACCAAACTAGGCGTTTCAGGCAACTCGCTCAGGCGAATCTGGAAGCCAGCCAGGAGGAGATGAAACGGTGGTATGATCAGAATGCCACTATGATCGAGTTTCAGCCTGGACAGAAAGTGTGGGTCATGGCCCCGTGGAGCCCTGTGCGTTCCAGGATAAGTGGACCGGACCATTTGAGGTAGTGGAGCGCAAGAGTGATGTCACCTACCTGGTGGACTTGCGGTCTCCTAGGAACCCTTTGCGGGTCCTGCATGTAAACCGCCTGAAGCCCCACTTGGAGAGGTCCGAAGTGGGCATGCTCCTAGCAACAGATGATGGAATGGAGGAGAATGAGCCTCTTCCTCACCTCCTGTCTGCAACAGAGCAAGATGGGTCAGTGGACGGTGTGAACCTCTCTTCCGCCCTGACCCCTGAGCAGCAGGATGACTGTCGCCAACTGTTGGGACAGTTTCCTGATCTGTTCTCCCTGACTCCCGGTGTCACTGAGTGGTGGTTCCATGATGTGGACACTGGGAACAGTCCTCCTGTAAAACACAAAACTTACAGAGTGACTGACAGGGTGAGAGCTTGCATCAAGGAGGAGGTCTCCAAGAGGTTTGCTTTAGGGGTGATTGAGTCCTCTAACAGCCCTTGGGCCAGCCCAGTGGTCTTGGTCCCAAAGGCTGCCGCGCCTGGTGCCACACCCGAACTCCGGTTCTGTGTGGACTACCGAGGACTCAATTCAGTCACCAGGACTGACGCGCACCCCATCCCTAGAGCTGATGAGCTTATTGATCGGTTAGGGGCTGCCCGGTACCTCAGTACGTTTGACTTAACGTCTGGGTACTGGCAGATCGCCTTAACTGATGGGGCAAGAGAGAGGTCAGCATTCTCCACACCAGATGTGCACTACCGATTCCGGGTTATGCCCTTTGGGATGAAGAATGCCCCTGCCACCTTTCAGAGGTTGGTCAACCAGGTGTTGGCTGGACTGGAGGATTTCAGTGCCGCCTACCTGGATGACATTGCAGTGTTCAGCGCCATTTGGGAAGAACATCTGCGCCACCTCTGGGAAGTGTTGATGGCGCTGCAGAGGGCAGGCCTCACGATCAAGGCGAGTAAGTGCCAGATCGGGCAGCGTTCCGTGGTGTACTTGGGACACCAGGTTGGGAGCGGCCAGGTGGCGCCCCTACAGCCCAAGATTAAGACCATTATGGCTTGGGAACCCCCCAAGACCCAGACAGATGTGAGAGCCTTTTTAGGTCTCACAGGGTACTACAGGAGGTTTGTCAAGGGGTATGGCAGCATTGTTGCACCCTTGACAGAGCTGACTTCCAGGAAGCAGCCCAAGAAAGTGAACTGGACTGACACCTGTCAGAAAGCTTTTGATGCCCTGAAGACTGCCATGTGCACGGCGTCCGTGCTTCAGGCGCCCAACTTCTCAAAGGAATTCATTGTGCAGACAGACGCTTCAGAGCATGGTGTGGGGGCTGTACTTTCACAGATGAATGAGGAAGGCCTAGACCAACCTGTAGCCTTCATTAGTAGGAGGTTACTTCCACGGGAACAGAGGTGGAGTGCAATTGAGCGTGAGGCATTTGCTGTGTTCTGGGCACTGAAGAAGTTGAGACCATACTTGTTTGGGACTCACTTCCGGGTTCAGACAGACCACAGGCCCCTCAGATGGTTGATGCAGATGAGGGGTGAGAATCCAAAGCTGTTGAGGTGGTCCATTTCCCTAAAGAGGATTGACTTCACGGTGGAACACCGCCCTGGTACAGAACACGCCAATGCTGATGGTCTGTCCAGATTTTTCCGCCTTAGTGAACAGAACTCCCAAGAGGTAGGGTAGTTCTCCCCACATTTCAGCTGGAGGGGACACGTGTTAGACCTGGCACCATTGACGTGGGTCTTCCTTCCATTTTTTGATGTTGCCTCCTATGTTTTTGCTGTGTTTTTGCTGGTCTAGATGCTTTGGGCACTATGCCACTGCTATTCTGTGTCAAAGTGCAAGTGCTCCCTATAGTAAATTGTTGTAATGGATTAGTGACTCCATAATTGGCCATTTGATTTACTTGTCAGACCCTAGTACAGTGCACCATGTGTGCCCAGGGCCTGTAAATCAAATGCTGCTGGTGGGCTTGCAGCACAGGTTGTGCCACCCACAGAAGCAGCTTGTAAAATGTGGCTCAGGCCTACCATTGCAGAGCCTGTGTGCAGTCTGGAACTGCCATGTCGACTTGGCAAGTGCACCCACTTGCCAGTCCCGAAGCCTTCCCTTTTCTACATGTTAGTCACCCCTAAGGTAGGCCCAAGGTACCCCTATGGGCAGGGTGCATTGTATGTGAAAGGTAGGACATGCCCTGATGTGTGTGGCATGTCCTTGTAGTGAATTACAGCCAATTTCGTTTTTCACTATTGCAAGGCTATCTGTTCCCATAGGCCAGAATGGGCAGTTTGATTATAACATCTTATAAACATAACTGACCCAGGGAACAAGATAGGAAAATAAAGTTTAGTATGCCTGAACTCAGAATGTTAAAATACATCTTTTAGTGTGGGTGATTTTTACATTCTGTGTTTGAAAATACCACTTTTAGAAAGTAGGTATTTTCTTGCCTAACCATCCAGTATTCCTCTGCTAGGTTTGTGTATTCCATGTCTGGTTTGTGAGTGACAGGGGGCTGGAGAGGGCCTTGGCTCCAGCAGTCTGATGAGTCAGGGCTGGGCTGAATAGAGCCCACATTGAATAGAGAGTAGGGGGAGGAGATTTCCTTTCAGTTGCCAGAGCCTACATAGAATAGAGAGTAGGGGGAGGAGATTTCCTTTCACTTGCCTGAGCCCTCATAGAATAGAGAGTAGGGGGAGGAGTTTTCCTTTCAGCTACCTGGGCCAGGTCTGCTTTCAACAATGCTGTCTCCACCTCCTGCCAGGAAGCTGCACCAGGGAGGACAGAACTGGTTTTGACTAGGTACAGACACTCTCTGCCTTCAGAGAACAAAGGATTTAGTAGTATAAATATTGGGGCCCAGACCCCAGAACTTTAGATCACTTCTGGGAATCAAGACAAACCCTTTGCCAAGGAGAGAAACCAATAAAGCTGAAGGAGGAGACTGTCCCCTGTGCTGTTTGCTGTTTGGGGGTTGGCCTGCAGGGGTTACTCATTGCCAAGGAAAGGAGAAAAGGAACTGTGTGTGTACTTCTACTATCTTGAGGAAGATCTCCAAGGGCTTGAAGCTGAGCTTGCCTCCTGTTCTGAAGTCTCAGGGATACAAAGACTTCACCCCCAGCTCCCCCTGAATTTCCTTGCTGGGAATTCTGTCTGCAGAGAGGTGCCTGCTGTTGGTTTGGGCCCTCTAGAGACTGCATATCGCTGGGAGCTGGAAGCGCGACGCAACGAGGAAGAAGCATGTCGCTGCCGCAGCTGTTGCAGTCGCATCGCCGAAGAAGCGTGTCGCCGCCGCAGCAGTTTGCCGTCGCATCACCGACGCAGCGCGTCGCATCACCGAAGAAGCGCGCCGCCGCAGAGGCCGCCGTCGCATCACCGGAGAAGCGTGTCGCAGGGCCTGTCGCGGCTCCAAAGTTCATCGAGTTCGCCGCACGGCCGCCGGGCGTGCACGCATCGCATCCAAGTTATTGCATCGCATCAAAGACGCCATTTTGTCGCATCGAACCGGATCGTCGCACCGCATCGAGGCGCCATCTTGTCGCATCGGGTCACAGTAAGAAACAGACGCTTCGCCTCCTCTCTGGTAAGGAACAGACGCATCGCCTCCCCTGCGCTGCAGTAAGGAACAGGTGCACCGCCTCCCCCGAAGCAAGGAACTGACGCATCGCCTTCCCTGCGACCCTTTTGTTTGTATTGCGTTACGCATCCAAGGTACTTTGAGAGTAAAGTGTCGCATTTACCATCTACATTGAACTAAGCTATTTCTACCATTTGAAAGTCATATTTTTGAATACTGTATTGTGGATTTGTGTCGTTTGGTCTTGTGTTAAGTCTAGATAAAGATTACTTATTTTTCTAAACTGGTGTGGTGTCCATTTGTAGTGTTTTCACTGTATTATGTATGTGTTCACAAATGCTTTACACACTGCCTCTGAGATAAGCCTGCCTGCTCGTGCCAAGCTACCAAGGGGGTGAGCAGGGGTTATTTTAGGAGTGTAGCCCCCTTACCCTAACTAGAAGCAAGGGTCCCTATTTGGTCAAAGGTACCTACCTCTGCCAACTAGAGACCCCCATTTCTAACATGCTGAAATAAAGATTTTGAAATGAAACAACTAGTTACAAACAGGTCTGTCTTAATATTATCCCACCGCTGTATCATGACAACATTAAAAGCTACACAGCAGTGCTGCATAAAAGTGTTCATCAATTACCATGTAATGGTGCTACAGATGTGATTATCAATACAATTCCACTAAATGCTAGAAAAGGACCCTTCTTGCTTGAAGGGTGTGCCTTAGTTTTGCCTGGAAATTCTTTCCAGATAAAGTGTAATAAAGACTTCCCCGTTAAATGAGGGAAGCAATATAAAACAATTGTTATGTGGGTCTGATGTTGTGTGATTAATTATTGCCTTTCTTTCATCCTTTGTGGGTGAAGCCCTTTCTTCTCCAGACATTGGATTTTGAAAAGTCAGTAAAAGACTTGTCTGATTAATATGAATTTTAGAAAATATTTTGGTAGGAATTTTCGATTTGTCCTCATTGTCACATTATCCCTTTGTAGCCAAAAGTACAGCTTTTCAACTCTAAGTGCCTGCGTCTTACTGACTGAGGGGCAAGGAGCTAACAAAAAAAACAGCCGTCAATGTTGGATGTTTTAGGGTAGCTTTAGGCATTGGGTCAAAATGAGGTTACATTAACCTACTTAAAACTGTTCAGATTTCATGTTTTAAGTGTTAGTGAGCTGTGGAAGTTTTTCCTCAATTGGAAGTATATACGCGCATTAATATTAGTTATTATTCATGTATGTGTATTAATATGAAATTCTAGCAAATGAAATCAATATGATGCGATTTAGTGTTTTTTCTGACTCAGCCTAATCTAGGGCTCAGTTTGGCCTTGACTCCATCTTTTTTTTTTTAAATGGCAGCCATGTCATATGTCTTGTATGTTCATATTTATTGCTTGACATCACAAGCAGCAAGATGTGCACTGTTTTCTTTGTATAACATATGGTTCTCAAAGTTGCGCTTTACAAATTTGGAATTATTATTATTAAAGAACCCGATGGAGGAAGTCTTTTGCTGGTTTCCAAGGCTCTCCCTGCTAACTGTATTGAATGCATTCACAATTGTATATATATCTAGTTTGTTCTGACACCTCTGGATGACATTAGGTCAGAAGGGGCGAATCAATATTCATGTAGTGAGATAGTGCTAAAATGGTAGAGTTATACAACGTTTTAGAATACTGTAGTAATATATGTTGAAATGAGGAGTAGCAAAAAGGTATTTTGCTCACACCATGCTGACTTTTCAGTTTCCATCATTTTCCATGCTGAAATCGGCTAAAGAAAACCCTCTGGATTTAGGGGTGAGCCATAGACTTTAGGGAGCCTCCTATGGATATTGCGTGATTCTCTACTGATCTGTTGCACTTTTGGGACTTGGTTTTTCTGACTTTGCTTATTATTGCATAATTCCTGTAACTGTGGGCCACTTTGTGGCAATTGATTTCTAAGAATCTTTACTGAATGGGACTACTGCTGCATTTGCATTTTCCATATTTTTTGTATTGCAACTGAAATTTTAATAAGCCGTCATGGTTTTCCAAATTTCGGACCTCAAAGTCCCTTTTGAGTTAATCCTTTAATTGTCTGTAATGCTGTTTAGCATCTCGTCTCCAGGGACACGTTATCTCATAGTTCCTGAGTTCAACACTGTTCCAGACTCCGCAAATTAGGCGTCACTATAATGCACATTATCTAAGACATAACGCACCTACAGAGCGAGGAGGAGGATATACCCTTTCCCACCGCAAACAAGTATGAATTACTGCGATCCTAAAAGTTACTTTTTGTCACCTCCCCTCATGTATGACGAAATGGCTGCCAAATGTACTATGATTCAAATGTATTTCAAACTGCCATCTAGCAACACAAAAAAAATGAATTCTAATAATTTCATTGAGTGGGTGTAGCTGTTGGTTAATGACAGAATATCAAGAAAAAAACTGTCTCCATTTTGCCACAACACTTCTACAGACGTCACGCTACTATTTTACGTGTGTGTGGTTTTGGGTGTCTTTCTCTTCTCTCGCTGAATTGCGTGAATCTGTGGAGCGGATGGTATATTCCATTGTCTGAGATGTCGATCACAAATTAAAACCATAACTGTCATACTCAACGCGGTGCAATTATTATTAATGACATGCTTAATAGCCTGCACTTCTTGAGTACTTGAAGTACCAGTACAAATTAGGGAGTAGAGGGAAAATGTATGAAAACATATATGACCAACTCACTGACAGTGCAATCCCATTGGATGGGGGAGGCGGACACATGGGCGCAGTCTTGGCAGTTTACGCTGGGTTATGTAGTGTACAAAGCCCCCCCGCCCCCACTGGGCAAATATCTCTTTTCTACAAATGTAACTCCTGTTTAGGATAATTTCACTTGTCTGCTTAAGGTGTTGGTGATGACCTTTTTTTTTTTTTTTAACAATTTAGGGCCCAATTCCGATGTCGGACGGACATCGGTTTGGAACTGGAACCGAACGACCTCCTGTCGTCGGTTCCAGTCGAGGAAGAAGAATACGACCGAACCCTGTTCGGTCGCAATCCTATTCTTTACAATGGGAGCATGCATTCCGAACGGAATGCATGCTCTCATTGCAAAGAGCAGAGGTGCAGTTCATCCCTGCACCCCGTGGCAGGCACCTCAAGGTGCCTGCCACCGGGTGCAGGGATCAACAGGGGGGCACCATAGGTACCCCCTAGGCCGCCATTTGGCGGCCTTGCAGCCATGGGGGCCCCCAAAGACAGATTCCTTATGACTTTCTATGTCGGAAAGGCAGGCACAGAAAGGCAGTGGGAAGCTGCCATCGTAATCCCTCAGCCGGAAAGAGCCGGCCGAGGGATTACTGCAGGCTTTCCGAATGGCGGAGAGGCTCTCCGAGCCCATCAGAGGCCATTCGGAAAACCGATTCGGATTCCCTTCCGACCAACCCCATCAAAATGGGTCGATTGGAAAGGAATCCGAACGGACAAGTCCGATGCGGTCGGAACGGCTCCAACCGATAGTTGGAGCCGTTTCCAACCGCATCGGAATCGGGCCCTAAGTAGAAGGCAAGCAGGTAAATCTTGTGCTGTATTACCCACTGCATGTGACGTGTCAGTTTTGAGAGAGGATAAGATTTTGTAGCTCTATTTGATTAAGTAACACACTGCTGTGGTGCTGCATGTTAGGATTGGTATCGCTGACCCTAGTATCTCTGTCTGAATAACATTAGCTGCCACAAAACGAAAACAATGTATGTTTTATCACCTCCTCCAGAGTCCAAAGACCTCAACCATGTGGACTATCCAAGAGTCCCCCCACCCTGTGTGTGAACCATCTGTTGTGAAAGTCACATTTGGTGCTGGATCTGTGAAAGTTCTGCACCTCGTCAGGTTCGGATATGCCCACCAGGTTATGCCTTTACCAACGTGCAAGTGACAATTTACTTTTCTCCAAGTACCCCAGTGACAGTAGATAATGATTCCTTAGCCACTCCATAACCGCTATCAAATGTCAATAAGCACATGGTATTCAATGTATACATGTTATTATTTCCACTAATTTCATCATTGTTCTGTCAGAGCCTGCAAAGTCTGGTAAATATGAATGTTGACTTTAAATGTCAGTATTCTCCTTGGAGAAGGGATGGTAAATGCTCACAGTGTCCATCTACGCTTGCAGAAATGTCTTCTACTGGGTTGGTTCTGGAGACATCTACCTTAAGTTGATTGAGGAGCCTAAATTATTTGGCTAACCTTGTTTATACTGCTCTGGTTTGTTTGGAATTCCACTTTACCTGCAAATAGTTCAAATACGAATACACATGTATGGCTTGCCACCTTCAACGTGCTGCCACTACAATTAGACATTTTGTGAATATCTGGAGGCCGACTATATGCAAATAGTGTAGAGCTTTGAATTGATAATATCTTACTCCAGCCCAAATCTCAGTTATTTGTTGTGTCTGGGGTGCATTAGGAATTTGAAACACATATCTTTAAGGGATACCTTTGCTAGACTGTCACATCTTCTAGCGTGGATTGATTTCCTGTGCCTGTCATCTTGAACATCAATGGCCTGAAATCTTTGTTCGTTGACCTGCGACTTGATGTCTACGTCTGCCTTTGGAATGTGGAAGATTTCAATGCAAATAAATTGATTTCACTTTCTGTGGCATATCTTGCACGCTATTTTGAGCAGCATATTCTGTACCTCTTCCAGTTACAAGGAGAGATGAACTACGGTCTCTTGTGCTTTTGTCTTATTTCTGTTGGCTATTGAACTATTTATAAAACAACAGCCGTGATATTTCCCAGTAGTCAGAGGTGACTGGATAATCCTCTTGCGATTTTCCACGCAAATGTCTCCCAACCTGAATTGAGGGGAAGAAATACTGTCTCACTTGACTAGCAGAGGGAGCCTTTTCCTGGACTCTGTCCTCTTCCTCTGCTCCTCCCACGAAAAGGTTGATGACTGTTGTAAAGATATTCCCATTTGTTGCCTGCCTTCTGATGCTGTAAGTATGCTTATTCTGGACATCCCTGCATCAGTGTCCTGTGATCTTCTTTGACTAGGAGCTGCCATCCTAAACTTTCCTCTACTTTACCAATCTTCCATTGGCTTTGTGGCCGTGCCCTCATTTTCATACTTTCATAAGGCTCAAATACTGGACATCCAAACACTGTTCTCTGAGGAGGTCTATCAGCCATGCAGGTCTCGTTACCATGTAGCCTGTTCTCAGTTGTGGTCTTGAGCTATCTGCTGCATCCAAAGGCCAATTTTAAGCAAATGGTAGAAATGACCTTACCCTGTTGAATGACAGCCTGGGCCCTCTTTTTATGTTCTTCAGGAACATAAATATTACCTACCATTGTTGACGGCCACATCTGCTGAAGAAAGTTGTGTAGTTAGGTATGCACCACTGTATGGCTGCTGCTTTTTCTACCTTTATCTCCCCAGTGTGTCCGGTCTTAACCTCTTTGTATCTGTAAGTAGAATGGCCCAGTTGTAGTCTAACTTTTTTCTACCATTTACAGCAATTAAGGAATCTGGTTCCACATGCATTTTATCTAGGGTCCTGCAGAGATGCCCTAGATTTCGTCTTAACTCAAGGTATGAAACCATTGCTGTAGCTGGTGCCTTGAATGTTTCCTAAGCCTGTTGGCTAACACTAGGCAGCATGGGTATGAAGCACCTCTTTCTCTTTAAGGAATAAGTTTCCAAAAGGAAGGAGTCTGCCACTCATTTTAAAACTGTATGGTATGCAGAAATAGCGTCTGCAGGTGATGGTCTACCTGGAGATTGTGCCATATTTTCTGTTCATCCTAATTTGCTTCCTTGCTATGGATAACTGAATGAACGATTTAATGAATGATTGCATTTATACTGCACACAATAGCCGGCAGGTCTCTTAGCACCACCAGAAAGGTGTTCATGTTTTTCTGCAGTGCGTATGATATCCCCATCGTCCGTGTACCCTTCCTGTACACCGCATGTTTGTTGTGTAGATCATGAAGGGGTTGAAGCATGTCTTGGTCTCTTTATTTCTTCTCTCTGCCTTTCACCTCCTGAACTCTTTGGTACGACACAGGGCTTCGAGTCTCATTAAAAGATTGCTTCTTTTTAGACAACAATATCTTTTTAATGTTGATAAGACCTTCTTTGACTTGTCAGAGTCAAAAGCCTTTTAGGGCACTTTCAAGCTTGATTGTAAAGTTGTACTGAGAAAAAAAAAGCGTGGAATGCTTATCAGGTATTTTACTTTTTGTTTTCAGTCCATTTTTCTCGCGAAGGCTACAACATGGATGGTCATTATTTATTCTCCCTACTTTCCTTCTCAACGAGCCCGTAATGCAGTGGTCTTTGGAAATTACTGGGTTTGCTCTATTTTCACTCAGGGTTGTTTGTTTCACTGGATCAATGGGCCGATGTAGTGATTGTTGAAATGGATGGTATTGATCATGGTTCGATACTACAGTTCGGAGCCAGCAAAATTATTCCACGTTTTTCTTTTCACCTTGAGTAAGAAGGTAAGTTGTATGTTGTTGGTTATTAGAGTAGGTTCACCATTTTTAAACCAGATGCGTGCGGTTTACCTTTGGAGTTTACAAGATTTCGAGTAATGACCTGTCGGTCCAACACTGACTGGTATGTCTTCTGCATGTAGCACTTTTTACAACACACAGTGTATGCGTAACATAACACATTAGGAGCCTTTGCCTCAGTCTTTTCCTCACTTGCCTATAAAAGTTATTACTAATTGGCCAAGTGCTTTTTCTTTCACTAGACCTTATTGTCCAGGCTATGTGTAGATGTATGTAGACAAATTGAACTTGTTTGGTTAGGTGGTAGGTAGGGTGAGATTTAGTCACTCTGCTAGTAGTATTTTACTAGGGCATAAACTGTATTGAATCTTAGACATCTCTTGTAGGTTGTTACCATTTCTTTGTCGTCCTGATGAGGACCCCGGTTAACTCATTTTAAGGGGACGAAACGTCGGCTTATCTAGTTCCACCCGTGTCATTGATTGTTGCTCTGTGCTAACCCAAATGCCTATATCATTGGGTTCCTAAGGAATATTTTTGTCCTTTGGGTGTGGAGCTTTGTACATATTGTAAATATCGGTGCTATAATATATGTTTTGCTCACACTTTTACACTTACACTGCGCCATCACTTGTAACACCTGCTTGTTTTTGATTGCCAAATACATTGACTGTTGGACTCTTGCTATGATACTTTGCTATTCAATATAAAATATTCAACACTGACAATACTGTGTTAATTATCATTATAAAACACGGACGTCTGGCCAATTGTACCATTTACTAATCACATTTTGAATAATTCCAAGGGGAACACAGATTCTTATGACTCCTAAGCATGTCTTATTTAAGATATTTTGAGGGCTCAGCAGCCTCCCAAGACAGAAGTCACCGAGAGTGCCTCTTCGCCACCGAGGTGACCACAAGCTCCAGGGGGTCAAAGCGGCAGGAGCCGCGCAGCACCATCGCGCCACCCGGCGCATAAAGCAGCGGCAGGGCTCCCGCGGCGTGGGAAGCCCGTTTGAAATCACCGAGAGTCCCTCTTCGCCACCGAGCTGACCACAAGCTCCAGGGTTCAAAGCGGCAGGAGCCGCGCAGCACCGTCGCGCCAGCCGGCGCATAAAGCAGCGGCAGGGCTCCCGCGGAGCGGGACGCGAGCGGGCGAAGCCCGGGCCAAGGGTGGGCCCGTCCTTGCCCGTCAAAGACCGGATAAGGCTGGGCTGGGCCTATTCCCTTACATTTCAATTTCTTCTTTTATTTTTCTTGTGCACTAACTGAGTTGAACTATCCACGCCGGCTTCGATCGTAAGTGGCCCGTAACGCTGAGTGATTCGAGGTGACTTTGCGCAAAAATCTTGTTTCCCTTTTATTCGTTCATCGTGGAATTGATTTCTAAAAACGTGTCCATGGCAAAAGCGAAGCTATTGAGCGATAGGGAACTAGCTCCTGGTGCCCTTAACTCCCCGAGGCAGATGACTAATACTACCCTGGATAATTTTCTGATGCGTGCATCTAAAGCCATAGATAATGAAATCCTTGTGGTTCAGCGACGTCTTTCTATAGAGGGGGGTACTGCATCTTGTACAAATCAGGTTATTAATTTGGAGGGAGAGTGTATGGCTATTGATGTGGGAACTGACATTGTTAAATTCCCAGTAACCACTTCTACGGATAATACAAAATCACACAATTCCTCCACAGTCAACAACCTTAGACAGCCCCCCAATCAGTTCCCCAGTTAGAGCAAAAAAGAAAGAGGAAACTTAAGAACCTGGAGCCTGAGTCTCTAGTTTATACTAGATCTAAGAAGAAAGTGAAACAAACCATAAAGTGATGGAAATAATAGTTTTAACTATGTTTTACAGGCTGAAAAGATTGCCCCTCCTTCAGTACAGACACCCCTGCCTTTACCCCTTCTAGATAATAAGTCTCTACTTGAAGGTTTCGATAGAATTATGCAAATAAGACTTCAGCCGATTATGAACAGGGTTGAAAACTTGGAAAAAAATGTAGCTTTGCTAACTCAGTTAATGCAGAGTTACTCAAGGGAAACTGCTAATGGTAGTTCACCTAGCCTTGGCCCCTGTGAGAAATATCCGGGTAGCGACAAAAGGGGTGAAGGTAGTTGCAATGGGGAAAAAGTAAATGTAGACGGTTCGAATCTAGCAGCCAGCTCTTCGGTCAGCCTGTCTAACCCTTTAATTAAGCCCACAGATCAAAAGAACAAGCATTTAGATCCACCAATGCACACTGGAGACACCACTAGGCACTGTGAAACTGATGGAAATAGAGTTCCAACTAGAGTTAATCTGAATCTGGTTAGTGGTACGCTTGGAGCTTCACAATTAGGGAATACACTCATGAAGGGAACACCTTTAGGTGAGAATAGCGGCAGCAGGGTCACTCTGCATCTTCCCCTGACTGTTGTCCCTATGTTGTGATTTTGACTAATGTTCCTTCACTTAGGAAGGAGTCTAAGGAATCTTATATACAACTAAAAAACAAGGTATGCCACTGGCTAACTCATAACTCTGACTTCTCTACCCATAATTATCACGATATTATGTTTACTCGTAGAACGCATTGGGTAGGTCCATCACAGAAATCCATAAAGGGGGACTGCATTGTGATCAACTGTAGATCGCCAGGTTTGGCTGGCCACCTTCTTGATAGCTGGAGGAAAACCCCAGGGCACAAGGTAGAAGATAGAATCAGCATTGTGCCCCTTGGCTTTTTCTACAGGCATTTTAATCGATCCAGGTTGCACTCCCAATATCAGGCCCCAACATCCTATAATCGTCCCAGGTGGCAAATGTCTTCCCCCCTTGCACTTAGTAATAGATTCGAAGCTCTTTCTAATTTAGATAGCCTAGACTGACTAAATTTGGCAGGTACCGATTTGATGATCTCCCCTGCAGCAGTTGCCACGAAAGAGGTTGATTTGGCCTGTAAAAACACAGTGGGCACTAAAAGAAATATAACTCAATCTATATCCGAAAGGCCCTCGAACTTTCCCACAACCCTATAGATATGGACAAAGATCTGGAGAACAACGTAGTATTATGTTCTATAGCGAAGGACATTCCAGTTTCCAAAACTTTGGAGGGCAAGAATATAATTAATATTCGGCCTACAGGGCTAACGACCAACGGAATACCCTGTACTTCTACTGATCCGAACCCTCCAGTAAATACATGCCAAAGGCAGAGTAAGGATACTGACCAGGTTATACAGATCTTATCCTGGAATCTAGCTGGTATCAGATCTAAATTAAATGACCCGGAATGGGGCAACTTAATTGACAAATACCATGTTTGTATATTTCAAGAGACCTGGGCTGATGTACAGGTTCATAGGGTAGGGTTTTCTACATTTAGTATTGAAGCTAGTCCTTCTAGGGCTGGCCGTTCGGCAGGAGGGCTGCTAATTTGGGTCAGGCTATCACTGAATTGTAGAATTAAAATTTTGAGGGTCAACTCGCAGGAGATCCTAGGTATTGATTTAGTTTGGCCCAAAAAAAACGTACAAATTAGACTGTTTAATATTTATAATAGGTTTACGAGTCAGCATAGGCCCTCAGAAACTATACTAACGTTATCTGACTATCTTGACAAACAAAGTGGGGGCCCGCCAATAATCTTGGCAGGAGACTTTAATGTAACTTATGAACCTGTCGAGTATATCCAAAACTTAGTGCAAAAGGAGGAGATTGCTAGGGGTATAAAGAAATTATCCAATCCCCCAATTAAGAGAGTAACGAAAGTGGGTCAACAGGTTTTGACACTGACCCTTGCACATGGGCTAAGGGCCTGCAATGGGCGGATGGCAGCGGATGCCGCAGCAGAATACACCTTTAAGAGGGGTAATTTAAAAAGCAGGATTGATTATGTAATGGTGGACCTTGCCTTGTGGTCCCATGTGCTGAACATGTCCGTATTGCAAAGAGAGGATAGCGACCACAATGCCTTAAGCGTGGTATTATCCGGGTTATTTACTGCTGAGATCTCCCCAACTAAATATATGGGCCCCATTAACACAACCAATAATAATAGACGCATTAAATGGCCGAGCTTGATAGCGAACGATCAATCGATTTCAAAAATTTATGAAGAAGTGGCTCTGACACTAATGGCTGTAGGTCCCGTGCATTATCAAGAGTCGGATATTATTTTAGGATGGTTTATGAAATTGATCAACAGCATTAAACAATATTTTATTAAGTCTTTTAACCCAGACACTCCTAAGAGATTTAATGCCCTGTGGTATAATGAGGAATGTAGAATTGCAAAGGCAAACCTTGTGGAAGCAGTAAAATGTGGAGATCAAGTGGCTACCTCAAATAGGAGGAAACAATACAAGAGGGCTCAGGATGAAGCAAAAAGGCTATGGGAGTCTAATATTTGGCTCTCCCTAGTAGAAGCGTCAAAGCAAAAAGACGGCCAAACGTTTTGGCACCTACTAGCAAAAGGGTCGACAAAGCAATCTGTTACTGAGGATTATTATATTCAGCCCCAGGTATGGGAAGAATACCTCACAAAGCTCTATGCCAGTGATGCTACCTCGATTACAAACAAGGGAACAAAGGTACCTGTTTATGATAACTCTTTAGAAGTCTCCCAGGAGTCGATCGAACTGTTTTCCCTAAAAGAAACCATCAATGCAATTAACGAACTCCAAGTGGGAAAAGCACCTGGTCTCGATAGACTTCCTGGAGACTTATTCAGAGCTGAACCGACCATTTGGGCCCCTTTGCTCCAAAAGGTTTTTAATGCTATACAGTTAGGTGGTGAAATTCCTCCAACCTGGAAAGGATCAGAAATAATACCCATCTTTAAAAAGGGTAACAAAGGGGACCCGGCTAATTATAGACCAATAAGTTTACTAGACGTCCCACAGAAATTGTTTTGTAAGATTATTCTGCTACGTATCCAGAGCTGGATGGAAGAAAAGAATGTTATTTCCCACCTACAGGCAGGTTTTAGACCCCACACAAGCACTTTAGATCAAGTTTTTAAATTTTTATTGCTTATCTGGAAGGAGGTGAAGATATTGAAAGAGGTCACTTATATGTTGTCTTTGTTGACCTCAAGACAGCCTTCGATTCTATCGATCGTAATAAGCTGTGGGCTGTCTTGAGGGACCTTGAGCTACCTAAGGACCTACTCCAGTTATTGGTTCGACTGCATGATGCTAATTACGCCAAAGTTAGATGGAACCCTGAAGGCAGCCTTACGAATAACATTCCAATCCTCAAAGGTGTGCGCCAAGGGTGCGTATTAGCTCCCACATTATTTACTCTGTTCATAAATGGGTTGATCCAGGAACTCTTTGGATGTGGTGGTGATCCTCCGAGACTGGCAGGTAATCTCCTGCCGGCGTTACTCTTCGCGGACGACACACTTCTCATCTCTAAGACCCCTAAGGGGATCCAAAATATTTTGAACAAATTTGCTGACGCATGCAGGGCTAGAGGTTTGGAAATCAACTGCTCTAAAACTAAATTTATGGTTTTCAATCCTTACAAACGCTCTAAAAATAAGTTAATATTGGGTTCTCAACAACTTGAGCAGGTTAAGGTGTTTGACTACCTGGGTGTTAGAATTAATGACAACCTTGCGTGGTCTTCGCAAATTTTAAAGAGTGAATCTACTTTGCAGATAGTGGATTGTGCTATAGTAAGGAGACTGAGAGGCTCATCCTATCGCCCCATTTCCCCTGCACTAGAGATACACAGGGCGAAAGCTCATGGGGCAGCCCTATATGGGGCTGAACTATGGGGCATGGAGAACACCAAAAAATTAGAAATAGCGGAAAACAAATTTCTTAGAGCCATACTTAATGTTCCAACCAGTACTCCGATTTTACCACTGCGTCTCGACTTGGGTGTGAAATCTATCTCGTATCATGCAGTCCTCAGAACCTTGATGTTCTGGATAAGGATTTGGGCAAATACTACAGAGATTAAAGTAAGAGAGGCAGTGGTGGAACTTTTAAATCTCCAAAAACAGAAAGGCACCTTGTTATGGTTTTCAAAGATTAAAGAATGGCTGCACCGTTTGGGCCTTGCATCGCTGTGGGAGAACCCAGGTACTATAACTAAAAAGTTGGCCCCCCCATATTAAAAAAGAAATTCTGGGTCTATATCAATTCTATTTGCACTGAAAGTACATCCTATGGAGTTTTAACAATGCAATTTTTAGATGTAAAATATAGTTTTAATCTTGAACCCTTTATGGATCAAATAGAACCCCCGCATGCACGAGCACTTTATATTCAATTAAGATTTGGTTCACTTCCATTGAATCTCTGGAAATGCAAATGGACAAATGCTGGACTATCGCCTACCTGCCCAATATGCTTAAGTGCAGAAGAATCCATTGAGCACTTTCTCTTCTTCTGTCCTATGTACAAGGCTATCAGGAGAGCTTGGATCATTCCAGTCTGCCGATTGTTCTCTTTCTCCAGGCCAATGGAAGCTCTTCGGATTTTACGATCTGACACTTCACAGTGCATTGTCTTTGCTGTCTCAAGATTTTTATTGTATGCATGGTGGTTGAGATCCAAGGCCCTGAAATGAACTTAATGTGGTGATGTCCTTAGACAACTGACCTTTTTAATCCCCGTATATGTCCTCTTGCTGCTACTTTTATCTGAGGTGGGCGTTTAAAATGGATGTAGTAATTATTATCTGATTGTCTTTTAAAGTTTTGTATTTAAATGTATGTTTTGTATGCTGGTGTAATGATCATATGATTGGTCGAAATAAACTATCTATCTATCTACTGCCAGAAGTACTCCCTTTACAAGGCTAAGAGGACTATTTAGCTTAACTCAGCACACCCAAGGCAGCGCTGCACTTATTCCCAGGGGGTCAAATATGAATGTGCTGCCTAGGAAGGAGAGGCTTCTCAAGGAACGAGGGGAGACCATATCAAAACACTCCATCATTCTATACACCACCGACAGAAAAACAGTACTGTGGGTAGCACAAACATCCTTAGAGAACAAAAAAAGTATCCCACTCTGTTCAAAATTAAGGACCTTATCCATCTTATGGATCATGCAATACAATCAATAATGACTGAAAGCAATTATTCTAATTCACATCTGCTGCGGTGAAGATGGCTGATCAGTTGGAGAAAGATTAGTGTTTAAACCATAGCTTTATCAGCAGTCCAGCAAGTTATAGGGAGGTTAATCATTCAGAGAGCACTGCTTTAGGCTAACCACCATTCTTTCCAAAGTTTAGACAAAAGAGGGGTTACAGATGGGTTAAATACAGAAATAACCATCAGTTCTCAGGTGATCTTACTAAAGGAAATATGAACACACAAGGCATTAGGTTTATTGATCAAAGAAGTAAACCCTCACAGACAATGCACTTTTTAAGGAAGCACCCATGTGAAATGACCTAATGACGAAGAGGAGGATGTGCTGAAGGGGGCTTTGTCAGTACAGAAAGATATGGATACATCAATTTACATACCTCTAGCACATCAATCTTCTTATAAATCTGTTTCATTTCATCTGCTTTTGTGTGAAGCTGAGGTACACTTTCATTGACAATTTGGGACGAATCACTTCGAACCTGTACCAAATGATAAAGATAATGCTCATATCAACCAATTAGCAAGTTTTAGAAGGCAATCAAATAACACCCATTTACAAAAAGGAACAATACATATAACAAAATATGAGAAAAAAAGCTTCTAGAGGAAATAAAAAGAAGTGTGTGGCTCGTATAAGCGGATGTAAGACTGGACACTCAAGGAAGTTTTGGAATTTAATTTACCAAATAACTGCAGTCCCTACTGGTAGCCACTTTAGCCTTCGACGGAATATCTCTCCTTAAAAATTCCCTATCCCTGCAGCCAAATGCCCAATTCACAAAACATTTTGTGCACACACACACACATTATACTTGTATTTGCATAAACTGGCAGACACAGAGTAATAAAATTAGTATTTCTGTTTTTCTGAGTAAAAGCTGCACTTACAACTGAGTAGTATGTAGTTCTTCCTTAGCCCTAAATGTAAAGTAACAGCAGGAACGATGGTGTTCCCGTGAAATGCCATGGGAGATGGCATTGCGAATGCAGCAAACACACAGAAAGAAGTAACTTTGGTTATATTCAGACATTTGCAACGTCTTTCACACACTTCTAAATGTACAGTTACTTCATTTTGGCACAGGTGTTGCAATAAGTGGGGGAAAAGCCCAAAATATCAAATTTTTTCCAGGTGGAGCAGCGGAAAGACTGCTCCCCATGCAAATGTTCTTTCCGGGCAAATCGATTTATTAGCTACACTAGAGACAGTGTGGAGATGTAGGGATGAAAGGAGTATGACAATGAAACTATTCTGCCTGGTGTATGACTGGAATGCTTGTGAACCACTATGGCGGTGTGTTCTCATTTTCAATATATGTTAGCAATTCAATATTTCACCTTCCCAGTATGGTTTTGCCAATCGTATTACAAAACCACACACTATGCACAGTAGAACGAACAGGTAGTTTATTTTGATGGTGTGCCTCCAAGACTACAACAAGCATTTGCAATGCAATAGGTCTCGCATTTACGCGAGTTTGAGCTATTGACATTGCAAATAACAATGCCTTCTATTTTTGTTTTCGTTTTTTAAACATAAATAAAAGGCATTGTCATTTAGAATGCCCATAGCTTAAACTCGCGTAAAGGCGAGACCTATTGCATTGCAAATGCTTGTTTGGAAAAGGCGCTGGTCCTAAATTGAGCCGCACATTTAATATTGTGCCTTTAGACAATGATTTGGCACCCACTCTGGATCGCGTGTCCCGTGCTCTACTGAAACCTTCTGAGGTCGGACTAATGCGCTGCCCACTGAAGGAGCAGGCGAAGCTGTCCTGGGCCCTGCCTCGGCTTCAGCAGACAGAAGCAGCGCCGTTCTGAGCTGACTTGCTGCCGTCATAAGCCGAAAGTATACTATTAAAATTCTCGGCGAGTTCGGTTTGGGCCTCATGACAGAGCCTCGTCAAAATAGATAAATGTAATTTACACGGAAAAAATAAACGAAGACATGGAGTTTGAAAGACACGAGAGTAAATGAATGAACGCGAGGGAAAGACGATGAAAGGGAAGGAAATAGAGACAGTGCTAGGAAGGAAATGGAGTTGCTAGAGAGGTAAGTGTGTGAGATTGGGAGCGAAAGCACGAGGAAATTAATACGTTTCCAGGCTTCATTAAGACTGCGCAGCTTAGTAGCACAAGATTCCCTTATCTGCTTAAGGCCACATATGTGCCAGGTGGGTCTAAGTTCAGTGAGACCTAGAGGTTGGATAGCCAACAAGTTATCAGGGAGAGCAAGAGCTGAGCCACAGGTGTGGCTTGACTCGCAAGAGTCTGTGCACCAGCCGAAAAATGACAAATTGTCTATGTAAACCATGCAACAAATATGTCAAAATATTATAAAATCTATTCAAAATTCAAGAAAGTCTATTTTTTAACATGTCGAAGAGTACCTCAGATTTTCCCATTGCATTGAGTGGCATTTATTAACAAGCGAAAGCGCGTCGCTCACGGGGCTTGAGGACATCCCGAACTGAGCGCGCGTGCACATTACCAAAGTGAAACTGCGTGAGGCTTGCGACGATGGAAGGGGGACAGGAGATGTGCACATCGCGTGTCTGTACGCGTGCACATCTCCTCAGTAAAAGAGACGCCGTACACGTTTGGAATCGAGTCAACTAATGAGCAACAGCACTTATTCGATTTCCTGCGCTGTCATCGAGCCAATGTTTTACAGTGATGTTATAATTATTCTTTATTTGAAACAAACCCTACCTCTTTTTGTCCACCTTGTTCCTTCGCCTCGTAAGTACATGGGGACTGCAGCCGCAGAAGCCTCCCGCCTTGAGCGCATTGGGAGGATGCCGGCAGGGACAGGGCGCTAGCGGAGTCCCTCCTGAGTGAGAAACAGCGCTTCTCCTCAGCCGTGCACAAAGCGCCGACCCGCCGCCAACTCAGGCCGATGGGGCTGTCCAGCCGAGCACGCGGTGGGAGCGCTCGAAAGTTAAGAGACGCCTGCACGTGCTCATCTGCTGTCCGGGGGCAAGCTCCAGGCGCAAGCTGAAAGACACGCCGTGCGCGTGCAATGTGCTGTCCTGGAGCAAGCTGATACACACGCCGTGAGCGTGCACATCGCCGGTCTGAGAAAGTGCACATCGCCGGTCTGTAAGCTTCAGCACAGACAGTGATGTATTTTAAGCGCGTGCACCTATCCTGTCCCGCATCGCTAAGGAAGTCGACAACAATAGATCTCGCTTAGCGTGCAGCGCATGGCGCTGCATCGCTAGGCGAGACCTAAAAACTAAGAACAATATTAATGTCTAACCATTGTAGTGAAACAAATTGCTTTGATCAATGGTAGGCTTCCAAGACTACAAAAAATAATAATAATAATGTCCAACCACTGCAGTGATACAAATGTTTTGATTAACAATGTTGTGTCCACAATTCATTAGCATTAATGTTCTTTTTTTAAATACTTTTGCTGCATTTTTCAATAAAAAAACATGCAGCAAGACACTGCCGGCTCTCAGACATCCCCAGGTCAAACATCGAGGAGGATTGGGGAAGCATTCATTTCTTCCTAGAAGAAAGTAAGTCTGAGGTGGGGGAAACAAGATCACATTCAACATACAATACAGTTTACATGAAGCTTGGGGAGACATTCCTGACTTGCTAATTGTCCCACTGTATAAAAACACAAAGTCAAGAAAGTTGAAATGCATTACGATGAATTTTGATGATGAATGAACTAACGATGAATACTTGATGTATTAAATTTCGATCACACCATACTGATAGATTTATTAATAAAGTAACGTGGATTACGTCCTCACAAGTTCAAAGGTTATTTTAAAATATAGTGAGCATTTCTAACTTTTGGATATGTGGTATTTGGCTGTACAATAAACCAGAAAATAGTGTATTTTCTGGCAGTAGGTAGACCCAAGCATACTCGCATTGATGCATTTCATGCTGAACAGTACCAACGCTATGATGGAAAGAATCCTCGGAGGGAAGAACTTTTTCATGTGGCCAGAACAGGAAGAATCCTGTAACCAACTTTTATTACACACACCACCCGAGGCTCCAAAGACAGCTGTTGGCCGAAAACTAGACGAAGGTTACAAATATGAATGCCCATAGGGTTGCCACCTTTTCTTAAACAAGCACTGGCAAAGCCAAAAGTTCTCCCCTTTGGGATTTATTGGGTATATCATTGTTTTTTAGCCATGCTGTACAGCATCCCTGGGGAGGGAAGGGTGCCCTAAGAAGAGATGCCATAAATTTAGCTGTGATCTTACTGCAATAATTTCATCATGAGTGCATGGAAAACAAGCATTTGCAATGCAATAGGTCTCGCATTATTAAAGTTTGAGCTATTGGTGTAGCATTATTTAGCAATGCCAATAGCTCAAACTTTAATAATGCGAGACCTATTGCATTGCAAATGCTTGTTGTATTTATTACTTAAATAACAATGCCGCAGTTTATAAAGTATCAACACAAATAACCAGTAAAATAAAGCAATTACATCAGGCATGGAACATTGTCCTTAAAACTCGAGTCACATTAACTTGTAACAGGAAAGCAGTAGTAGTAAGAGAAATGAAGATATCAAACTAAAGTTGTAAAACAATGTTACTAGTCATCTTTAAAATTATGTAATTAGTAAAACACTCGTGAACTTATTTTAACTTGTAACATAGCAGCATTTTTATCTTAAAATATTGAGAGGATTATAGCTTGTAAAAACAACGTATTAGTAATCTATGAAATAATGAAACTAGTTAAATTATGGGTGGATGTACACAAAGTAGTTACAGTTACGCTGTTACAATAGGATAGGTTTAGTGCCCTGACAAATGGAAATAGTGCAACTTCTAAAATCGATATCATTGGTAAAGGTGACAAATAATGTAATTAATCTAAATTGTAAACTTGTAAATATATTTCTTTTTAACTTGTGGCGTGGTAGCAGCTGTAACTTTAAAAGGATATTTCGTCGATTATGAAAGCAGTGGCAGGAGTAAACTGGGAATGTTAATTGCACAAAAATAAAGTGCTAACTTGTAAAGTAAATATGCGTTTATTCAAAACTCTTTAAAAATAAAGGTAATGCAATGTTTACAAACGTGTAAAAAAAGTTGTATATTCTTTTAAAATTGCTGCATTAGTACACCTCCGTTAAACAAGCACGGAATCGAAACCTGTGGTGCGCGCGCACCACAGAGGAGCCGAACGCGGGAATCGAAACCAGTGGTGCGCGCACACCACAGAGGAGCGGGGGGCGAGGGAGCCTGTCGTCTGTGCCGCGCGCTGATGCGCGTCCTAGACACGGACGGGAATGGGTGGAGCAAAGGCGGGACATGCGCCCGCCTTTGCCCAATTGCGTGCCGTTTTTTTTTTTTAAAAAGCACGCTACAGCCAATGCCAGCCTGCGAAAGCAAAACCACACGCACGAGCGTGTGGTTAGCTTTCTGAAGCCCATACAAGAGGTCTCGCGCTGCGCGAACAGTACTGCGCACTGCAACGCTAGGCGCGAGACCTAAAAACAGAACTGTAGGCAGTACATTAATCTGTACTCTTAATGAAAGGTGGGAGGAGCTCTCGGAGTTCTATTATGCAGAATTCCGCAGAGTTATCTAGAAACTCCGTAAGATTCCGCATAGTTCAGCCTGCGGCGGAGTGCCACCCGGTCCTTACAAAACCAACTATATCAGCCCTGTGGAAGGCTTTGAAGTAAAACCCTTTACTATGTCACCTCTTTGGAAAAGAAATGTTGGTGCTTCTACTGTGTATTGTGTATCGACCTGTTCATTTTCTATGCCAATAACTATGTGAAACACCCAGAAAATGTTTCAAGCATTTTAGCTAGATTCACATTCTTTGGTATGAGGTTGAGCACAATGATGGTGCAACAAACGTGTGTGGGCCCCTGCTGACCTTCCACTCCCGTGGATGCACAGAACGTCGATAAATTTAGCAGCTTTGGTGGGGCGTTTTCAGTTGTTCTCATTCACTGCCTCACTCTTGTTTACATAAAAAAATACATTTTCTCGTACGGCCTCTGGAATGAGACACCTATAGCCGCGTGGACTAGGAAACCCAATATTCCCACACTAACATCCCTTGTCGTTCCCGCCAATACTAGGCCTGAGCGCGCACCACTGAGAGGGGGCCCGGTATGAGCCGACAATAGCCTCTCACCTAAAATGCAGAATGTCGATGCTCGCATCCCGGTCCTTGCTGACTCTGAGCAGGGTATGCGCCTGATGAAAATCCACTATTGCAGCGGCCGCCATCTTTCATTCACGAGTCAGCTCAGCAGTTAGCATCAGACTACTGATGCCGGCTGCTCAAGTGCAGCACGATAGGAATCAGTCTTTGCAACAGTAAGGGCATCTTTTGTGGTCACCAATGTGCTTAGTGCTTAAGCGCCGGTAACTCCGCTATGCCAGTGGTAGGTGGAGTTTTTTTTGCCCAACTACGCGCTCTAAGTGGAGTGCGGAGTGGTAAAAACTCTGAGAACTCCGCTGGCGGAGCGGAGTTTGCTCACCACCCTTACTCTCAACCCTGCTTAGCGGGGAAAAAAGACCAAATAGAGATCTACTCTGGTCTATGTGGATTTTCATTAAGAGAAGGATAATTGGGTCTGGCTAGATCTGATATTAACAGTGTAATTTTAATCTCAACTCACAATGTACTTTCAGAATTCCCAATATAAATTTGATATCCTGACAGATTAGAATATTTGGAGCTGTGAAATCGGTGCCGGAAGGAATGCCAGTGGGCTACCTAGCAAGAGTGCATCTTCTGTGAACAAGATTAACATATGTGGTTCTGACAAAAATTTAAAGTTCTGAACGTCATGAGACTGACAGTAAACATAAGAAGTTATATACCCTACAGAATTAGGAATGGGCAAAACTGGGTAGCTCTGCCTAATCCCCATTTTCGGCTTTATTAAACCTGACATCTAACCATTAAAACACTATTAGTTATAAGACTGCAGAAGAAAGTTACAGCTATTTTAATGAAATTAGGGCCTAGACCTATAAATACTCCCACTCCACCTCGCCAGAGACCCTTTCGTCATCTAGAGATACCAATATTTTATTTCTCTGAGCCTTTTGAAACAAGTGAACTACGTGCCTAACATTATTATGTACCTGCTTGCCTCTAACAAGCCCAACTGATCCAAGTGGTTTAAATCTGGAATTATTTTTTTCAAACCTATAAGCTGTATAGACAGATAGATGTACAGATTTTTAGGAGGGCTATTAATCTACATAAGGAGCAAAGGAGAGGGTTTGTGCCATATTTAAGGACAACTTGATATGTGTCTCGCGCACTGAAGGTGTCACCCACCTCTAAGATTGTAAAGTGGTTACAGAGAGGCGTCACTTTAGGAAGCAAAAGCAGCAGAAATGTTTCATTAAAGTTACCTGTACAGCCATCTGGGCCATGGTCTTTACTGGTCTTATGATTATGAATGGCCAAACATATGTCCTGTCATACTCCGGTCTGCCTGTGCTGTATAAGCCATGTTGTCATCACTATTTTCCAATTAGGCAGCTGCTATGTTCTCTGCTATGAACTTTATTTTGCATTCTCTGCTCAATGTTTAATTTAAAAGGCATGCTGTACACTATAAACAAGTCTGTTTAATGAAGTATAAGGGCCTGGTATTTTTGTTAAAACACCATGCACTGTTGAGCAATCAATTAAAGGCCTCAGTTTCCTGTGGTCCTTGTTTCCTGATAGAATGTCTGATATTTTTTTTGCATAACAGCTGCTGTCTAATTATAGACTGCTGAGCAATGAAAGACCTCCGTTTACTGCTGACCTCCTTTCCTGCCAAAGCGTATGGTATTTTGTATTTCTTCGTACAACAGCTGCTGACTAATCAGGGGCCTCTGTTTCCTGCACCTGTTTCGTGCTGGAGACTGTCTTCCAATTAACATTTAAAGTGTGGCCGTCTGCCTGGCTTCGTCAGTCCATCTGAAGATAGAGCTGTGTCTCTCGTCAGCACCGTCGATGGGTTCCGAACTCTGCCACCTGCGACCAGAGCAACCTGGACACTGTCGCCTGAAAGCTGGAGGCTTGTAATGTCTCTTGGAGTCCCAATCCTTTTGAGACAACTTTATGCAACCTTGAACTCTGGAACCTGGTTGTTCAGCTGGCGCTGCTGCGTCTCCCTCGCTTCGACTATGAGCATCATTCTCTCACCGCGGCTCAGGGCTCCAGCTACTGAGGTCCATTACACAGACCTCAGGTTAGTGCACTAGCTCTCGTATTTGGTTTCTCCTTTCTTCAAGGATACCCTTACAGTTTGAGTTTAAATGAGGAAGTTTTAGCAGAAGAAAAAGATTTTAAAAAAAGGACAAATTATGTGAAGTAACAACGTAAAAGACAGTTAATAGGATCATTATATTCAGTGAAGAAACTAAAAATACACACTTAGGATTTAGTGCAAGAATTAGTAGTCAGAGGATCCCCAAGTGGACTCGGATTTCTTTCAATAATTCTTGTCTGATAGTTTCTCAAGGACTCGCAGCCAAAAAACTCGCCAAAAAACTCTCTAAGTGAACCTTATGTGAAAAAGAGCAATCTTTCACCCAAGTCTAACTTTACCTTACTAAGAGTAGACGGGTAAATTCAATGATGGTCTCAACAAGTGGGTTTAAGAATTGTGGAGATAAACCACACATAATCGAAGGGGGGGGGGAGGCAAGAAAAGCATGTTAAGACTGACTGTAGAGCATTCATGTATGGTTGTCTGAAGTGATTGTGTTCTTTTGTCACAGAGTTCCTCTCCTGGCAGTAGGAGTGCACCTTACCACTAGAACTTGAAGAGTCAACACACGCGTCATTCTTCCAACAGGAGATCCAGGTATACCAGAGTCATTGCTGTCTCTCTCTCTCTCCCTAATCGTCCTTACCCCCAGGAACAGTCACTGGTGTTAGTCGTCTCATACAATACTAAGGATTAACCTCAGGGTGAAGTGGTGGAAAATCTTGGCTTCCGCAGAAGTCCTGGGAATTCAATTGAATGGCCCTTGATGTGACACCTCCTCTCCCGTTATATGCACTTGTAGAGGTTTGGCCGGCTGTTGAGTAATTTTGGGTAAGCACAACTATCAAGTATACCTTTCGTGATCATTAAGGCTGTTTCAGCCAAGTAGAAAGCTTCACAGAATTTCCAGCACAGCGGGCAGGGGAACTGCTATGTCCCAGGGGTGGGCACCCTAGGACATAGCAGGAGCTGGCCCTGGGGGATGGGGTCCCCAGAGTCATTAATGGCTCCATGAGGGGGGCTGCGCAGCCCCCTCCCCATTAGTATTATTGCTAGGCCCCGGACGATGGGGTTCCCGGGAGCGAAATCAGCCTGGGGGTGAGGGATTGCATGTGCCCCCCTCCCCCTATCTACATAAAAAGCATTCCCCCAGACCTGGCCCACCTGGGGGGGGGGCTAGTAAAACAGAAGCACGGGGAACGACGCTTGTGGTTTTTTTCCTGGGGATTCGCGGATCCTTCAAAAATTTGCAGGAAAGTTTTTTAAAAACAAAAGTTTTGCCCCCGATGATGTCCCTGTGGGACCCCACAACCAGGCCTAGGGGGTCACGGTATTCCTACCCTGCCTTTTTTTTTTCTTGTGTGTCTCTGGGGCTCGGGCTGAGTTTGTGCCCCTTCGTGATCTGTGGACTCTCTCAAGGTTTAAACTTCTCTACCTGAAGTTTTTCTTTCAGATATGGACTTTAATATGTGAATGGCAGACCAGTGTGCCTAAAAATTACCTGTGTATGCAATGCTGACTGTCTTAAGAACTACCTCATACCATCCACACATAGATTTCTAAACCGTACCCAAAACCCAGTCCAACAAAAAACAAACTTTGTCATCATTCCACCTGTAACAAAATGACAAATAAAAAACCCAAATCAAAACGTTCACTTGTTAAGGAATCTAGATAAAATGATAAAACTGTACTTGTGTTTAAATTACAATTGGTGCTTAGTGCATATTACAACTTTTGACTTTCTGCTGACAGTTATATCCTAGCTCTGATACCATATGTTGCTGTTGACTTTGTTATGAGATGAGCGAAAATTGCAAAACTAATAAAAAAAATGTTTTTTAAAATATGAATCTGCATGAATGTAAACTCATTTGGGTCAATAGTGCCAGGTCATTTAGCTTCTACATTATCAACTTCCTCAGTTTCAAGATCCAACAGGTCCCAGCTACTGCCATTTGGAAAGTAAAATCTGAGATAGATTTCAGAACTTCTATGTAAGCTCTGGTCCTCCTGCATATTGATGGAGGCCAAACCCAATTGATAGACGTGTCAGAATCTTACCTCATCTCCCAGAAAGCATCCTCACACAGCAGAATACCCAATCACAGGTTTCTGAAGGTTCGACAGGATCAAACCTGCGATCAGACACCTCCGCCATCACCCGTTCACCCTAGTCATCCCACCTTTCTTTCAAGGTGTACACAGTATTTACAAATTACACCACTCAATGACTGATGCTTTATGAGGCCTTTCAAATAAGAATCTCAGGGGTGGTTCCCAGAGCAGCAATATCACATAGATGACAAACAAGAGGTGCAAGTAGAAAACAGACTTTACGCACGGAGAATGTTATGCGCAAAGAGTCAGGAACAAGATTCCAGTTCAGTTCCAACAAGCTCCTTCCCTTCTCCACTTCCGCAAGCAAATGAAGACATCTCTTGGCACACCATATCGCCACACTCCAACATCTTCCAACTGAAACCCCCTCTTCAAAACCCACAATACTCTTCTCCATGGTACCCCTTCCCTTATTATGGCCACTTGTCATTTATTACCCTGTTCTTTATGTACAGCAATCTGCTGCTTTGGAGGAAGGCTTGCGCTCTATAAATCCTGTACCTACATACGTAAGACCGTTGCCCCCCGGAGAAAAAAAAGATGTCCTGGTGACAATGAATTCCCTGGTAACCCTATGTATGTTTGCTGTTCTTTTATGTCACCTTACAATAACGCATCATCTATGGCCTATTTCTGTTGAAAGATTCCACTCCAAGATTCTATTACCTGCACAGTTTATTAGTATTGTCAGCAGAACAGCCATTTGCAATCCAATAACGTTTTACAATCAACTTGACGCTATTGTCTCTGCTTAAGAATCGTTATGCCATTTTCCAACCAATTCACTCTGTGAAGCCTTTGAAAATATTCAAACAAATGGTTAAGAATTCACAATAGATTCAGTGAAACCATATTACAATAGTTCTTTTTAAATACATACTACTGACTGCCCCCATAATCTAATGTAGTGTTTGACTGGTGTAAGATAAGTCGCATAACTTTAAACTAGAACACAATGCGTGCGGTCATTCACATCAATATAATATCATCCACATAATATTGAGAGATTTTCTAGTCATGGTTGAGAATCACAATAGTTTGACATGAAATGGAATACATACCATGTCCAGCATCCCCACAAATTCATCAACTCTGGTCAACAAATCTTCTAAACTCCTTTCCATTGTTTCCATCTGTAAATACACAAGGCACAAAGTAAAATTAAAAGCGAGTAAAAAGAATATGGTTCAAGAATACTGCAAAAGGATGATGGTGTATTTAGGATTATCAGAGGACAGCAAAAAGACGGTGAAGGCTTAGCATTAAGACAGCATGCATGCATCTGTTCAGCTCATGCAACAAAAATTTGAAGTAAGTTAATTTGGTTCGGGCAGGCACACGCTCCATCAATATTTTGTAATGGTTCTAAAAGGTTTGCTCCACCAGAATTAGCTTAACATGACATCCGCACCCACGTCCTCTCCTATTCTTCACTCTCTTGGACTTATTTATGGCACCCTCTGCTTTGATCGTATATTACCTTTCTGACCAGTGGCAGAGTGAATGCCCCTTTTCCTCAAATGCTACTGTGATAGAGCTACATGTTGAACTAAAAAACAGACTACCCTATCTCCAACCTTCACTTGACACAAAATTCTTTTAGAGAACGCGTATCCCTCCAGCTCTTTGGAAGTGGCTTGGGTTCAAATTGTCGGTAACTTTGTGTTTACAGGGGGGGCGGAGCTTGGCTTGCGACGGTAATGGCCGCTTGAGCCCTGAGCTCCACAGCACAGCACAATAATCCTGCAACTATCCTCCCTCATACCACCGTAATCGCCGCTACACACAGCCCCGCCGCGGTCGGAAGGTCGGCGCATCCCGGGCCATCAACTCCGGTCCTTGTAGCCCTTTCCGGCGCAGAGCAAGAGGTTCCGTCTGCGCCGGGAAGAAGGGCCGCTGATCCCCGCGCTGCAGTAGGGCGCGGGGCGGAGCGACGTGATCGTGCGTGCGGCATGGAGGGCCGCGGAAAGACTGGTCTTGTTGTTTCCTGTGGGCCGGTCTTGAGCGGAAGGTAATCAGGACCCACGGCCGTCCTGGGAACGCAGCGACGGGACGAGAAAGAGCGTCTGAGCCGGCCATCGAGGGTGAGCTGAGTACAAATCACTGCCGGCATCGGAGTGTTTGTCCCCCCCCCCCCCCGCAAGAGCACGGCGGCGGGAGCGGCTGCAGTCCCGAAGGTTGGGCGGCAGTGGAGGTGCGGAGCAAAGCGGGGGCCTCGCGGCGGGGAGCCTGGGCTGTACTTGCTGCCCATTATCGCACTGAAGGTTGAGGCACGAACGGACCAAGGGGCGGATCCGCCATTTTGTCGGCAGCCGGGAGGGCTTCAAGCGCCGGCCAGCACAAGGACCATTTGCACGGTGCGAGTACAGAGACTGCATAGTGCCCTGGTGGAGTGCGCACTGACGAAGAAGAGAAGTGGCACGGCCCAGAGGGGCAGGAACCCTGAGACTGCTGGCAGCCTGCTAGAGGAGAGCAGGTGTGGGGGCCCCAGGCTATGGCGACACGGTCTCGGTGGAGGCTGACATTCTGCGGGGGCGTGCAGGAGCTGTGCCCTGAGTAGCGCGGACGATTGCCGTACGCTTGATTGATACCGGCGCCCTGGAGGGGCCGGGGAACTGAGCAGGGTGAACGATCTGTGAACCGGTGGGGGGCTGCTCTGGCTGGTGCCCAGGATGGGGGGCTGACTGCTTGGATTCGGGGATGAGAGCACCCAAGCATCACAATACACCGGTGGCAGGCCCTGAGGATTGAAGCTGAGAGAGGCAGGGGTGAGAAGCACGGAGGGGGCTCCCGGTGAGAGACGGTCTCCCCGTACACACAGCGCAGCGCCAAGCAGGCGTAGCATCGTTATTCCTGGCCCCTACAGGGCTTAGTAAGCAGGGCATGGAGTGACACAGTGGTACTTGCAGGACTACACAGGTTGCCCACAGCAGCAGTGGCAAGGGGAGTGGCCCAGCCGAGCAGCCTCTGGGTAGGAGGAGGCACAATAGTAGTCAGAGCAACAGGCAACAACAGGTGCCGTCCCCTGCGGCCGGAACTTTGCGTAGATCGGTGGTACTCCACTAGCACACGCCCTCTGGATAGCGGATTCCACGACCTGCTACCCACGTGGGACCCTGTGGTGCAGCCCTTGACTGCTGGTTACGGGGGGTGCTGCGGTATCGACTTCCGCACAACTGCGACACAACAGAGAAGACGATGGGCAAAACGGATAGGACTCAGTCCAAGCTGACCTTTGAACAGAAACGCTCCAAGTCCCACGACCCTGCTTTGGGGGAGGAGACCAGAACCACACCCCCGACGGAAGACGGGCAAGACATCCGAAGTCTGCTGCGATCAATGGATAAGGGGTTGCAGAGCGGCATCTCTTCTCTGGGTGCGAAAATTGACGCCCTTTCGTACCGGATGGATAGAATGGGGGAGCGGCTGGACAAGCATGCGGAGAGGCTCGATATGTCCGACCGACGACTTACGGAAGTTGAAGAAGCGCAGACGACGCTGGACACGGACCACAAAAAACTGGGCAGGATTATGCAAGTGCTGCAGCATAAGACGGAGGACCTCGAAGCCCGTTCGCGACGCTGCAACTTACGCATCACGGGCCTGCCGGAGACGACCCAAACCGGAAACATGGAACGTTTTGTGGAGAAGCTGCTGACCGACCTGCTGGGAGCAGAGGTGTTCTCGAACATGTTTGTGGTGGAAAGAGCTCACCGCTCCTTGGGTCCTCGACCCCAGCCAGGTGCCCCGCCACGCCCAATTATCGCAAAATTATTGAACTATCGGGATAGAGACGCAGCTCTGCGTGTGGCAAGGGAGAAACAAACGTTGCCGTATGTGGGGGGGTCGAACATTTCAATTTACCCGGATTTCACTGCTCGAGTACAGGAGGCACGTCGACAATTTGTCCCCATGAAGAGGCAGTTGCGAGAGTTGGGGTTAGACTATGCAATGTTATACCCGGCCAAGCTGCGGCTGAACAGGCAAGGAAGATCACACATCTTCATAGACCCGAAGGCTCTCCAGAAGGCGCTTAAAGACTGGAATAGGGAGCAGCGGCAGGGTCCGGAGCGGCAGCTTCAGGATGAGGCAACTGGGGGATCCTTGGAGGAACAGGACTGAGATGGATGCAGTGGTGGACACTCGATAAGTATTCTGTGTGCCGGGGGGGGCGGGGATGAGACGGGTAGTATGCTGGTAATGTGTATATAAAGCTGTGCTGAGGCGGACATTTACAGCCACACCACTATGCAGGTCTTCCTCTAAACTGCAGTTTGTTATTTGGTACATTGTGGTTGGAAAGTATTCGGAAGTCTGGTGCATAGCGAAAGCAAGGGACATGGGGAGTGCCCGCCGGGTGGCCCGAGACTAGCTGATAGGCGACACTGGGCTGCGGAATCACACGCTGACACAAGTTGCAATGAATGGCGGATCGGTGGGGGGGGGGGTGATACTGGAAGGCTGTGCTGGGAGGTCAAGAAAGGGGACAAATTTGCACTGAATTGGAAGTAGTGAACAGAGCGACCTCCGCCCGCAAGTGATAACCACCACTACAGATAACTAAGTTGGGGGTGGGTGGCGGGAGGTGTGGGAAGTCCCTACACGGGATGCAGCGCGACCGAGTTGGGGGTGGTTCGCAGTGGGGGGGAGGGGGTGGGGGGTTGGGTTGGGTTGGGCCAGGTTTTCTTTTTTGTTGTTGGGAGTTTAGTGAGGTCAATATTAATGTTGGATATTACATTGCACACAAGTCACTCGTAGGACACACAACACTATGTTGCGCACACGACAGACAGTATATTAACGACTAGAGAGGCTGCCGAGCAGAGACCACTGGAATCCCTTAGAGCATTAACGTGGAATGTGAGGGGCCTTAATGACCACCGCAAATTGCGCAAAGTGTTGAACTACCTTACCAGACACAAAGTAGACATTGCCTTCCTGCAGGAGACGCACCTCCCACTGCAGAGTCCAATGATGCGTTCTAGAGGCCTTGTGGGGAACGTCAATGCAGCAGGTTTCACGACTCATGCACGGGGAGTTATGACATGGGCCAACCCCAGATCCGACTATAAGCTTCAACTATTAACGGCAGATACAGGCGGTAGGTTTGTAATTTCCCGTTGTCAGGGTAGGGGACTAGAGCTGTTATTGGTCAATGTGTATGGCCCCAACTATGACTGCCCTGAGTTCTTCATCACACTGGCTACTACAGTGAGCAGACACGGGGCGGCACGCATGCTATGGGGCGGTGACTTCAACCTGGTCAGGAACCCGTGCTTAGACAGGTCGGGAGGGCCGCCGAGAAAGCTGGCGTCGGCAGTCAGAGCTGTAGAAAGAGCCATGATCAGCGGGGACCTCATAGATGTATGGAGAGAACTTCACCCTGTGGAGGGCGGTTTTACACACTACTCTGCTTACTACAATCTACACACACGTATCGACTATTGGTTCGTATCATCCCCTCTCATGTCACAGATATCCACCTGTCAGGTTCTACCGCGCACTCTGTCGGACCACTCCCCGGTCCTGCTGATCTTGCCCACCCCTAGGAAGACTATTCCCCCATTTACATGGCGCTTCCCCCCTTACTCTCTGTTGGACCCATTATTTAAAGTAGCGATCGCAGAGGCGATAGAAACATTTTCTGCTACTAATATAGGGTCAGTGGACAATTTTCAGACTGTATGGGAGGCGTTTAAGGTGTACATTAGGGGGTTGGCCATGTCTAAGCACTCCAGGGTGCTACGGGACATCAGACAGAGACTATCGACTCTGGAGCAAAAACTGGGTGATCTGGAGGCCAGCCAGCAAGCAGGAACGGATGGGGATTCCGCAGAGGTAATGAGGACACTGCTAGAGGCATATCATGAGGCGGCGGACAGTGAAGTGCAGCACTTGGGAAAATATGCCACAGCGCACGCGTACGGGGAAGGAGATAGGCTGGGATCAGTGCTAGCTAACATCCTAAAAGCCAGACGGGGTAGGACCTCCGTCACCGCGATTCGCTCGGAAGAGGGTGAATTGCTTACCGAGGAGGCAGATATCGCTAACAGGTTTAAACGATATTACTCGGGCCTCTATGCTTCGCACTCGTCAGGTATGGATGAGGAAATACTAACGTACCTGGAGCACATTAAGTTACCCTTTTTATCTCACACACATAGGGAGTTCCTATCTCTCCCCATAGAAAAAGATGAGATTCTAGAGGCTCTGGCGGGAATGAAGGTAAACAGTGCCCCAGGGTCAGACGGACTTACAGTATAAGGCTTTTATAGACCTTCTGCTCCCGCATATAATGGAATTGTTTGACGATATGTGTGTAACCGGACAGATGCCACAAACAATGAGAGAAGCCATATTGGTGGCCATTCCAAAGACAGGTAAACACCCGGAGGAATGTGGATCTTATCGACCGCTTTCCTTGCTGAACGTGGACACTAAACTGTTTGCGAAAATCTTGGCTACTCGGCTGGCCCTTTTGACCCCCGAACTAGTAGCCCCGGAACAGGCCGGGTTTGTCCCCGATAGAAACCTCACGTATAATTTGCGTACGATCTTTGGCACAATGCAACATGTCCGGCAGGACACAAAAGCAATTGCAATCTTCTTGGATATGGAGAAGGCTTTCGATTCGGTGGAGTGGCCCTTTATGCGACAGGTGCTAACTAGAATGGGACTGGGCCCTGTCTTTTTGCAAACGATTGGGGTGTTATATAACGCTCCTAACGCACGGATCCGGCTCGGGAACCTGGTTACAGACGTAATACCCATCACAAGGGGGACACGCCAGGGCTGCCCTTTGTCACCGACGCTATACACATTGATCGCTGAACCCCTGGCGTGCGCGCTCAGGGAATATCATAGCCACAGGGGAGTCAGATTTCCCACCTGCGAAATTGTAGTCTCCACGTACGCAGACGACACCCTGCTATATGTGAGAGATCCCGAGAACAACCTGGCCCCGGTCCTGCGAGAGGTCGTACACTTTGGGGCACTTTCAGGGTTAAAGGTCAATTGGGCTAAGTCCATAGCTTTTCCGCTTACCCAGTCCACTTCCCCATTCGAGATGGAGTTCCCGCTGCAGTGGTCAGAAGATTCGGTTAGATATCTTGGCATCAAGTTGCACACAGATCCGGAAATTGTTTTTAAAGAAAATTATGGGACAGCAGTAGACAAACTGGAGGACGATGTCGAAATATGGATTGGGCTCCCACTATCGCTAATTGGCAGGGTATCTATTATGAAGATGGTAGTGTTACCTAGATTCCTCTTTTTGTTCGCAAACATCCCGATAGTGCTTCCGCGCTCCTTCTTCGCCAGACTTAAGAAAGCGCTGGTGAAGCTGGCATGGGCGGGCAAGCAGGCTCGTGTTCAATGGCGAATTCTCACCCCCCATCTAGGGGGGCTGGGGGCTGGGAGCACCTGACCTAGAACTGTATTATAGGGTGGCACAGGGGGCGCAGGCACACAGCTGGATACATGGCGCGGATAATATACCATATCTCAAGCTGGAGAAGCTGTTTGCAGATCCTCTCGCTCTACCAGCCGTCATTTTTGAACCAATCGACCGCAGGACCGGCATCTTAGACTCCCTTATCTCGACTCGGCACGCATGGCACTGCATATTGCAGCAAACGGCGGGGGCACTACTGTACTCCCCGGAAATGCCTACAGACTGGGCAGCCTGGTTGGCCCCCTGCAGGGACAGGGGGGTGGTACAGGCGCTTCGTGCGCTGGGCATCCACAAAATAGGAGACCTCTTCTCAGATGGAGTTGCTAAAACGTGGGACGCAGTTACATCCACTGCAGTAACTCCTACCCCACTTCAGCGTTTTCAGTATCACAGAGTGTACAGCGCACTGAGGCAGCAACTCGGGGATGATATGGACGAACCACCTGAGATCCGAGAACTATCGTATCTCATCAAAACGAAATCCCCACGCAAGTTAGTCTCCAATTTATATAAATTGGCCATGTCCCAGCGAGCCAACCACTACACCAAAGCAAGACTAGCCTGGCAGAGAGACTTGGACATCACTATTGACGACGACGTGTGGTCATATTGCTGCGCCAACACGAAGCGCATCTCTCTGCATGGCAAACATAGACTGATACATTTTAAATATATTAACAGAGTGTATTATACCCCGGAGAGATTACATAGGTATGGCCTGCGAGAGGATGCAGTTTGCGAAAGATGTCGCTACCCAACGGCGGACTTTATACATTTAGCGTGGGATTGCCCTGGTGTTTTTAAATTTTGGGAAAATATATTCCGTGAGATAAGTACCATTGCGGAGCTGGAGATCCCCCCTGACCCGTCGGTGGCGCTCCTGGGTTATTCCAGGAAGTTGCTCGTAGACTGGTAGATATGGGATTGTTGATGGCGAAACGTAGAGTTGCGATGTGCTGGCTGAGGGGACCTTTACCCACGGTACCGCAATGGTCGCGCGACGTCCTTTACTGCTGCACACAATCAGAAAATTTTAGCGATCTGCTACCACCGAGGTGCAGACCTAAGAATTTTTGGGGTCTATACACCACGTACCTGAGGGGCGGGGGGAGAGATGCGGCAGCGGTAACAGAGACAGGCGCAGAGGTGGGTGCTAGCACCTTAGTGTTATAAGAGGTGGATGCAGTTCTTGAGGGGCAGGGTGGGTCTCGCGGATGGAGGGCCTTGCTGCGTCCAGATTAAATAGGGGGACAGGAATGAAAAGCGCACATAGGTGGAGACCAAAGAGAATACCAGGAGGGTGCTTGAGGGGATTGGCGACAGAGTTAGAACCTCATAGTCGTGCTAGTACACAAGTTCTGATGTCTAGGCGCAAGTGACTGATCTGACACCTCACGGTCTGTTTGGTTTTTCCTTTGGTTTTTTTTCATATTAAAAGTGTTTTGGAGTTGCATACAAGATTATTGACGCACGGCGAAATTGCTTTGTAACTTGAGCGACAATGTCAAGGGTAAGCAAAGCGCTGACCGGCCCCCGGGATTTGGGAAGCGTTGCTTTGAGCAGTGCTGTTAAGTACCTGCGCAGCCGGCCCCAGGGTTGTAGGCGTACTGCTGTGTATGTCAAAGAGAACTTGCATAATAATAAAAAATTATATAAAAAAAAAAAACTTTGTGTTTACAGAAATAAACGCTTTCACCCAAAACTTACTCGATTCCAAGCACTCTGTGCATGCTACAGCCGGCAAACTTACAAGAACGCACACTACTAATTACATCTTCTATGCAATATCAAAATCTATATTTTGTCTCTCTGGTTGTCGGAGCATAGTTCAAAACCTATTCTTCCTACTCAAAGAGGGCAGCAACAATGCAGCAGGTCTGCTCAACTACACTACTCCACCGCTGAAATCAGTGCTACTCTAATGTGTCTGTGTTGTCTCCATCAGCCAACTTTGCAGGAAAACTTCTCCTCAATACCTGCAAAAACTACACGCAAACCACTTCAACAGTCCCAAAGCAATGTAAATTGTTTCTTATTCAGCACATATGCTGGTCCTCCACTGAAGTCTAATGTTGTCTCTTTCTCTATGACTCTCAAGCCATTCCGGTCAGATCAATAGTAAAATAAAACCTGGACATCTGCAAATTGGCTTCTTGCATTTTTCATACCTCAACAGATGCAGAGATGTCAAAAGAGATTTGCCTGAGCTGAAGCAGAAAATCAGGGGGATTAAAAGTCATGGATTACCGACATCAGGGCTAACCCCTCTGCTATTTACTTTCAAATGTGATGGATCTTTGTTTTAGAGAAGACAGCTGATTACCATATAAATGTTAAACACAATCATTAGTACTATTATCAGTCAATTATGATGGGTAGGAGTTGAAGGGTTTTATTAATAAATCTTTTACTAGATCATCCTTATTGCAAATCACAAGTTAAATTCAGATTAATCTCAATCATCAATAATATGACAGAAATATAATATCAATATTGGTTAATCAAATCATATAATAAAAGCATTAAAGCGCATTCCAAAAGGAAAGAACCCCTATTCTAAGAATTAGGTGAAAATGGTGTTGTCAGAACCTATAAAGAGTTCTACTTCGAGACAGTGTGAAAAGCATCAAAATACGCTCAAATAGATCAAAATATCAAAGCAGTACTTCCCATAAAGAGAGGTTCAAAATCTCCGTAGAGCCTCAAAGCGATGGGACATAAAGTTCGGGTCTGGGAAGTGGAAAATGAAGTGGTAGAGAGAGGCAAGTGGTAACCTACTCTAGGAACACGGACTCTTATAGACATCACATTATGAAGCTTTGTAACATGGGGCAACCCCATGGAGGATGAACTGCACATTGTCTCTCTCTATGCAGCCGATGTGCTCATTTACATTAGTGATATTCAGCAGAGCATTGTGGAGATCGAGGTGGCCCTGGAGGAATTCTGTGTTGCCTTCAGCTTGCGAGTGTACTAGGCAAAATCATGCATGTTCCCCCTCAGTCCAGACTGCCCACCGCAACACATGATGGGGGACCGCCATCCTTTATGCTGGGAGCTCTGCTCATTGTGGTACCTTGGCATCAGCATTTATCACAATATGCAGGACATGATTAATGGCAACCTCAAGAGAGCTATCGTCTCCCTATGCCTGCAATTGCGATTCTGGAGCACGCTCCTGCTTTCAGTTCAGGGCCGGGTATCACTGTCCAAGATGGTGATGCTCCCTCATCTTTTTAATTACTTCCACAATCTCCCGGTACATATAGCTCGTTACACATTTCACACTCTCCATGGAATGCTGGGGAGCTTCATTTGGAACACGGGCAGATATCGTGATGCACTATATAAGCTTCAGCTACCTGTGGATAAAGGGGGCCTGGGGAAGCCCAATTTCGAACATTATTACTTCGCGGCACAGATGCAATGGCTGTCTTGATGGTTAGCGAGCCGTCACCTGGAAGAGCGGGAGTGCTTCTGCCAGATCGAGCTGCACAATTGGTTCGAGAGGCATTCCTACCTAAAGACAGGCTCCCAGACCGGCCTAACAACCTACTAAAGATAGCGCATGCCAGCTATCTCAGAAGTCTGCGGCTGTTCCCAGCCTTCAATCCATATGCACCAAAGAGACACCTTCACTTTTTTAGGAGAGCGGATGTGGAGACATAGGAGGAAGCGGGGGTGGACACACTTAGCACCCTGTTCCAGAACGCTGCCCTTATCCCATTTGCATCAACTATAGGCGGCTCACAACTTACCGATGGGCCACTTTCTGGCATATAACACACTAACGGCTGAAATGCAATGTCTTTGACTCATCAGGGACACTGAACCAGAAATGAATCCTGTGGTGTGCACAATCCACGTCATGGGAAAAGGGCGTAGATTAATCACATAGTCCACACGAGTCCTAGCCTACACCTCCCAAGACCCGTTGCAGTCCATTCGACAAGCATGGGAATGCAACAATGGTCGTGCCCTAAAACAGAAGGAATGGGATCGGCCCTAGTGCACCCACGCAAAATATTCCTCAACGTGAAATTTCAATATATTCAGCACAACATACTGCACAGAGCGTACCTCACACCGGGGCATTTACAGAGGATATATGATTCCATCTTGAACCGGCCTCGATGTGGCAACCGTAACTCTGATATAGCCCATTTGTATGGTTTTACAACAGGGGCAATGACGGGAAATTTAATCATGCAAGATCACGTCAGTACATCAATAATCTATTCATGCAGCCCTGGGTGGCATAAGACTGAAAGATATTCACTGCACAAATACTACAGGACATAATATACCTACCCCATACAGCTAGAGGAGAATTCAGAGACTGGTTCATGCACAGAGATAGGTACTTTAAACTAGCGGTTGTGTGATGACAGAAGTGAGAGGATATTCGGGGGACGCATAAGAATAAAAAAAAGATAAATGATTAAAAAAACTCAGACGGAAAAAAATATTTTAGAGGACTACTCGCAATCATTTATAGGTGGCAACTGGATACAAGCAAGGCTCCCTACAGGTGCGAGAGAATATAGGTTGAGAGGGTGTATTATCTTTGAAATGCAGGGCCACCTAGGAGGCTGCTTGGGAAAGAGCAGGGGTGGGGGCTGTGGGAGGGCGGAGGAATCTATTTATCACAGGCCAGTGCTTCACAAACTTTTTACAACCACGACCCAATTTTTAGAACAACCCACCTAGCATTCATAGAAACGACACGGGGGCGATTGTTGAATGTAATTATTTGTGTATCTAATTATTTTTAAATCTGCTCTAACATGATTTGAATAGGACAATGTCGAGAGCACACACATTACTGGGAAGATAAACACGGCTCTGCTGTGTCATGCTGCATTTATTTACTATGTAAAAAAATATTTTTAAATGTGGAAGGCAAGAGCATTTACTTTGTTTGCATAGCTTGTTTTTTACTTTATTGAATATGTAGATTCTGTGGTGCAAAGTTTTGTGCTGTAAATTACAGAGTGAACTTCTGATACAAGGGCTGTTCGATGTTAGTTAGCCATTTCTTAAATTCAATTACTATGCACATTCCTATTTTTACTGTAATGGTTTCTGAAACTATTACAGTAAAAATAAGAACAAGCATAATAATTACAGATAAGCTTACTTAGGCTAGGACTTTCACGACTCACCAATATTTGGCTCGCGACCCACCAGTGGGTTGCCACCTATAGTTTGGGAAACACCGTCAATAGGCAGGTTTCTCTCAGATTGTATGCAATGAAATCCAGGAAGTAACTTATTAAAATAAATTAAATGAGCTATGACCATAAAACTATAGACAGCAGCAGGTGGTTCTAATATAGAGTTTATATATCACGTATCACCAAGAGGAACAGCAAACAAGTGCAGTAGCCGCAGAAGCACCTATTTAAGTCCCCAGAGCACGTGGCCGACGTCAGAAACCCATGGCGATCACGCCAGTGACAGTGTAGGTGAGAGCTACGTGTGATGAGTGACATGCAGCATGGCACAATCAACAAGGTATCAACCAGTACACCACTGTAATGCAGAAGACAAGAAGGGTATGAGTGAATGACAAGTTAATTCCCAGATCTATCCAGCAAGCTCTACTAGGTCTGACGCCATCCATGAATATAAGAGGAGCTGAGCTATGGAGTTCAGAGAAGATATCGATTAAGAGAGCCGCACAAGGACCATGACACCCACAGCTACACAAACTCAAGAGCTGTGGCGATTCCTAAGGGCTAGGTGATGTCTGTGACTTGACTCTGTGAGAGAAGGCATTGGTCCTCGACATGATCCTGAGAGATCAAGCAAGAGGATAGGGTGAAGTGTCTCTCTGCAGATGCCTGGGTGGGGAGAGTCCCTGCATTAGTGTATACATGGCACAAAGCAAGTGGACAACAATGCAGTAGAGAAGAATGACATATGTGATGGGTCAGACTATGCTGTTTTCAAAGTGCACGCAGCGGATTAACCTGATCAATGCTTGGGTGAAGGACAGAGACCCACACATACCTTGATCTGGGTCAGACAAACTTGTGTTCAAATTGTTCAAAGACATCCACGACAACAGCCAGTCTTACTAAAGGCCAAGGCTCTCAAACATTAGCTGGAAGTTGGCTTCGTAGGCATGCTTGAATCCAACACCCAAAACCCATAAGAAACCAGAGAAATGCCGAACTTACTCTTAAAGACCCATGGTAGAGATATAGACATTGCATCACCTAGAGGATGGCTGCTGCCATGTCCACAAGTTAAGAATACGGAGAGAAGTAACTTACTTACCGCCCGCTATGCTGACTGACATGCTCCACTTCTGTCTTAGGCAGATTTCTGTACTGTGACCCATGTGTGGGCCGGGGGCCTTAATTTCGGCTTCTGCAGTTCGCCTCAGGTATTCTTTGCCTGCCTCTCTTCTGTTAGCTTTCTGGGGTCCAGTAGAGAGCTGTTCTTGTGATGAAGTCTTGTTCTCTTCTGATGGTATGTCTTATCCATCTCCATCTTTTTCTTATAATGTTAGTGTCCACGCTCTCTTGCTTGCATCTGGGGAGCCGTTCCTGGTTGGAGATGGTTTGTGAACAGAAAATATGCAAGAGTCTTTTCATTTTTCTGGTGTGAATGAATGATAGTTTGGTGATGTCGCTTTTCGTCATCTGTCAACATTCTGATCCATGCAAGAGTGCCGACAGAACGCAGCTCTGGTAAAGCCTCAGCTTGGTTTTGGTGCTGCATTAGATGAATTCTACACCTTGTTCAGCAACCTGCAGGGATTCCTGGCCTTGTTCAGAGAAATAAAATAACTGGGTAATTAAAGGTGCGATGTTGCACGAAGATAAGAGAAAGAGTGGGGAAAGCACATGGTGTACAGAATCTCATGTCATCTATTTAAAGGTGGCAATCTGCAAGGATTTATGTTGAAAGGATGGAGAATGTAAGATTGATGATAAGAAAACTGGTGTGAATCTGGAGACAATGAAAAATTGTGGTGTCCAGAAGATGGGTCTAATTGTGCCACGACTTCAATGCCAAGATGAAGGCTGAGAAAAAAAAAGCTGAATAAGGCTGCAGGCCTTTGGATAGTTCGATGTGAACATTTTTCTTGTGGGCCAGAGGAGACCTGTGCATTAGTAAGGCTTTAGATGAAATGTGTTGAGGGGGTGATTGCGTGCAACGTGTAACATTGAAGAAGGCTGTAAAAATCACAAAGTTACCAAACCATAGTGAAGGAGGTTATCAGGTTACCATACTTAATGAACTAGACTGCAGTGACCTAATGAGGAGATGGAGAGATATTCATTGTACTATTGTGTGGCTGGACGCTGGAACTTAGCTGTGCAATTTCTTGTCCTTTTGATCTGACCTAATTTTTTCTCATCTTAGGTATCCTGGCTTGAATTTGTGTCATCTCTGTTTTGAGATGCATCACGGGTGTGATCAGACAGTGTCAATGTGTCTCACTTGGTCTTCTGTATTCAATCTGTCTGACATAATTGATAGGTTACACAACTGTTGGTTGAGAACATATGGATACCGAGGGTCAAGATGTTTCAGTTTGGAAGGACAAAGGAGCTGTTATCTATCTGAAGAAAGGAAGACGCGACTGCCTGCCCAGATACATCAACGTAACCGATTCAAAGAAGGAAGGGGAAAAGTCATCCCAGGTGAGCAAGAGAAACAAAGCACAGATGATGTTAAAGGTAACCGGAAAATGCTATTGCAGTTCCTTTTTCCATTAATTGTACGTTCCAATACGCTTAAAGCATACATCTTTAACTTAACGTCTCCAAAAACCGAACACAGTTTTTGGTTTGTCGCACCTCAAAACATCCAATTTAAACAAAATGAAAGCCTCGCTGAGTTAGGACTGCTCTGTTCATAGATGGCTCATCGTCAGTCGCAGACTAAGACCACCAGGAATGCAGTTTCTGGCCTGGAACATCATGGGAGAAAAGGGAAAGGCTGAATAGCCCGAGAAAATTATTTCAGGAACAGTGCACTGGCATTCTAAGCTCAAATTAACAAGCTTTAGGCAGCTCACTGCGAGTTCGATAACGTTAATATCACGCCCTGTTCTTGTTACGACTGTACTTGCTTCTGGTCTGCCAAAGGAAAGAGACAGATCCAACCTAATTTTGTCAGTTTCTAGCTCCTACTGTTTTCCTTCAACCCATGCCAGGTACAAATTTAATATATGTTTTACAATGTGGCACCTGTAAATACTAGCAGCTAGAAACAAGTTATAAACTGTACTTAAAAATATTGCTTCCAGTACTCTGATTTAGCTAACATGCCAGGCAACATTGATGTTTTGTTAAAGTATATTCTTTAAACAGTGGTTAGTCCAGCATAATACTGCCATGTCTCAGAAGTATAAACGTAAATATTACTTGAAAAAAGTGCTGCCCATAAATTAATATTGTGTTCAGATTTTATTTATGAAGAATGAATCCATCTTCACAAGTAAAAGATAACAATTTTAGCTCACAATACCTATCAGACTACATCCAAGTACTTGTCACCAAGATACTAGGGGCAAGGTCTGCGTTTTGACCAGGATCACACAATTTAGTTAAATTGAGATGCTAGTGTTGAAACCACTCCTGATACTGAAATATGCCACACGATCACTAGTACACATCGCTATTTCTCACTCCCGTCATATGCCTATGGCTGATAAAATCAGAAGGAAGAAGACATGGTCTGGTGTTTGTATGAGAGTGGACGTGGCCAGTTAAACTGTTTATGTATTTGTTTGAGTACAGCATTCTGAGGGACACCGTTGTCCCTGTCACAATGTTTTTTTTATGTAAAGTTTCTGTATACACATATATCCTATTAACTTTTGTGAGATTAATACCTCTAACTTGGTCAAGTGAATGACCCTCGTGATGAGTTAAACAACCTTAGAAATGTAGCAAATTCACCATCACATCCTGTTTTAAAATAATGATAAACAACGTCCCCACACGTGCATACTGAAAGGGACTGGTTTGCATGCACCAATTGCTCATTCAGCGACAGAGACTGAGATTTGCCTGATAAACATGGATAGCTTAAACGTTGGCCCAACCCTCCTGCGGTCCAGGCTATATCATGTATGTTAGAAATTGGGTTGTTGGTTGACTGGGGTATGAACTCTGGTCAAGGAGCAACTACAATTCTAGTCAGGGTAAGAAGAAGGCAAACCCTACATTAACCTGTGCTCGCCCTCTGGTAGCTTGGCATACAGCAACCAGGCTTAAACACTGCACTGTACTACACTGCAACACTTCAAAAATGAAAACAGTGGAAACACCACACAAAATGGTCCCACACCTGTTTAGAAAAAAATAGCTATGATTTTAATAAATAAAACAAGACCAAAAACAACAAAAGTTCAATTAGTAGAACTGGAGATATTGGATTTCAAAGTTTTTAAGTAAAATAACACCAAGAAGTAAAAAGCGCTATTGGGGATATTTGGTCATGCTGGACTGGGACAAAGGCACAAGTTCAGGCCGACTAAGATGGAATGTGGCTGGCTACAGGGACCCAGTGAAGCCTGCTGAACAAAGTTCCTTAAATCCTGGTTGTGGAGCGTTACGTGGATTCGCGTCGAAGATGCACCGCGCAGCAGAGACAATGAGTCAATTCCGAGCTACGATGAGGCTGCAGGGCGAGGTCCTGATGTGTCGACGATCCTGTCGACGGGGCTTGCACTGCATAGCCCCGTGTCAAAGATGAGATGCGCAGCAGAGGCGATGCATCGATGAGCGGTAAAGCTGCGATGCGGTGTTTGTGTCATTGTCGAGCAGGCCCGGCTCCAGGAATTTTTATTTGGGTGGGCCAAGGGTGCATTTGGGTGGGCCACTGCGGGCTCGATTTGTCGCATATATGTCTAGGCAGGCCTGCTTCAGGGCCCTCCTTTATCTCTTCTTAGTCTTACAAGGCCCAGTAAAACGCACTCTTTTCCAAATCTCTTTCTAAATATTATCACTCTCAAAAAGTGTTTTTTCCATGTAATGTTCCTTTGATGGGAAGAGGAGGTTTCTGAGGTGGGAGTATCAGGCATGTGACACTTCTCGGGCTCCCTCTGTGAGAGCCTTGAGGGAGAATCCCTCTTCATTACTACCTCCACCTGACCCCGGACTCTGCAACGCACTCCCTTGCAGGCTTCATTATCCACTTCTCCTCTCCAGTACACCTTATCTCACAGCTGACCTTGGGCCCCAGCCCCATATCAGGCACCATCGGGCTCCACTTTCATTTTTCCAGGTAAAAACATTAGTAAAATCACCTTCAAACTTAGAACATTGAATATAGCAGTAAATATAATTAGCACACACTTTAAAGTGTGTTCCACAGTAGCCCTTATGACCCGACTGCTAATTAAATAAACAAAAACAGAAAGGCCATGACAGGGTCAGCTTTAGCGCTGATGCGAAAGTCTTTTTTGGCGCCGCACCAATAACCTCTTTCTCCGTAAATACCTTTACTACCACCTTCCAACACTGCCCCTCATCCCTCCATGGCCCCCCCTATTGACCTCCTCCTCGGATTCCCTCATTGCCACACGTGCCCCTCATCTCCCCATAGCCCCTCCCCCTCATGACCTCCTCCTCAGATTCCCTCACTGCCACCCTCCACCAGTGCCCCTCATCTCTCTGTAGCCCCTCCCCCTCATGACCTCCTCCTCAGACTCCCTCACTGCCACCCTCCAACAGTGCCCCTCATCTTTACGTAGCCCCTCGCTCATATGCATTTCATTTGTTGTATAGCGCTACTCATATCAGTGTAGTGTGTGTCAGTACTTTACACCACGCACACATTATACAAAGACAATGAATCATACAAGTATGTAAATCAGTCTACAGGGAATGTCACATAAGCCAATGAGGATTACAAAGTGTATGAATCACATGTCATCCATACTGGTGGGCAGTATATTTTAAGAGGGTTTGGTCTGGGGAAACACAACCTTAGGATTTAAAGAGTATTCCATGGGGTCAGCTTTACTGATAAAAATGTTTATCTGCCCAAACATACTCATTTTAGCAACATTAGAATAATGAAAGACTGAGGAAGTTCTAACTATATCACAAAACAAAAAAGCGAAGTTCTAACTATACCATTCATGTTTGTATGCAGCTCTTTGATGACAGTTCATTGGTCACTGTCCTATGTTAGGATTATAACTTCTGAACTGCAAGTAACACAACGATCTCTGTGACAAAGGCAGTAACCCACTGAGCTTCCACATAAAATACAGTTCATCTGCATTTAAAAACTACTAACAGACAAATGATTGCTCTCCAGCAGGATCATTAATCACCAGCGTTATCTGGGCATTTTGTATTCTTATTGTTGTCCTGCATCGGCCATGATAATGATAAAAACTGTTTAAATGAAGCACACACGAAGTATGTGTCCTGCTAGGCCTGTGCAGATTTTAAAAAGAAAAACAAATAGTAACACATTCTCTTACCTACTCCATTAGTCAAACTTTGTGTCACAGCCTGATCTGATAAGCAGCTGCAGGGTCAGGAAAGGTGAATAGGAATAAACAAACTTATTTTCTCCTGGCTGCATAGAAAAAGAAATATCCACGCAGCAGAACAGTAGGCAAAGGTTACCGTTGTCAAAGAAAGGATGTGTCGCCTTTCGCCATGTGGAGATGAAGGGGTGAAAAAATAAACAAAGCCTTGTTAACATGTAAATGGTCTTTTAAAGACCTGTGAAGTACTCTGGTGCGGCTGCGATAATCTCAAAAACTGTCTGTGTGCGCCCGGGAAGCTGTCTCAGCCCGGGCTGACACACATGACGGGGAGGAGGGTTTGGGGAGGGGGGGGAGGTTGGAGCACTTTGAGCCCAATGGCGTTGCGCGCCTCCCTTCAAGCCCTCACTGCGAGGACCAAGGCTCCTGTTTGGGTGGGCCAGGCTCATGTTTGGGTGGGCCTGGCCCACCCGGCCCACCCGCTAGAACCGGGCCTGTTGTCGAGGCTCCCGTCGACGAGGGATGCAAGGAGCCTGCGCCAGGTAAAGCGTTGCACAGCGACAGTTCCGAAGGTAATGCGTCCGGCCCAAGATGCGGAAGGCGGTGGCGATGTGTGTCTTTTGCGACGGGCCTAATCTACACTGCAGTGGCAATGCATCGGTTCTGCTCGGGGTTGCACCGCTCAGCAGAGGAGATGCATAGTTTCTGCTCAGAGATACGTCTCTCAGCAGAGAAGATGCGTTGGTTCCGCTGGCAAGCACTTTAGGCCTACTTCCATTCATCCAGGACTGGGGTGGCACCACTTGACAGGGTGGATTCAAAGATGTCCAGGTGCAGGGTTTGGAAGCCTGCTATGTCCCGAGGCTTCAGGTCAGGAGGCCAGCCAGCTAGTCCTTGGAGTCACTCTGGGTTCTGGGGTGAAGTGATGCAGGTCCAGTACTTCTCACCCAGGCAAAGAGGCAGCATGTAGCAGTTCAGCACAGGAAAGCAGGAGTCTAGCAGAGTGCAATCCAGCAGAGTGGCAACCCTTCAGCAGCATTGCAGTCCTTCTTCCTGGCAGAGTATCCACAGGTCGGTCCATAAGTGTACTGAAGGGGTGGTGTCTGAGGTCCTGTATTTATACCCAGTGGTGCCTTTGAAGTGGGAGAGACTTCAAAGACGGGCCTTTGACGTGCACGGAGCCCTGCCCTGCCTTCAGACTAACTACAGGGAGGTATGTAGCCCTTTGTGTGGGGACATGACACAGCCTATTCCGGTGTAAATAAGGCTGGGTCCAGCTCCTCCCTCCCATCAAGTCATACCTAAACTCCCATTATGTGTGGCTGGCTGGGGAGGGGGAAATACACAAAGCCCAGCTGTCACCCATCCCAGACATGTGATCAGAGATAGGCAGCAGGCACCAAGTATAAAAGTAAGAAAATGCCAACTTTCTATAAGTAGAACAATCATAGATGAGAATGCACCCCTCCCCTTAATAAGACACATACATGAGAAACTCATTGATGAGTGCGTGCGATCAGTGTCAGTGGATCGCCTCAAACCACAATTAATTCAAAAGAATTAAAAAAAAGGGGCACTCCTCTCGCGCTCCACACTGTCGCACTGCAAAAAGTGGGAACTACTCCCTCCAATTATGTCCATTTAATCCAAGTACTCCACTGTAAACCAATATGACCAATGTATATTCCATTCCTTGTTGCTCCAATATGCTTTTTTCTTTTCATCACACCGGAGACAGTCTGATTGAATCTGCAGTCTTTATTTGAACACTTCTAATACCAGCTGCATGTCACTCCGGACTTTTTACAACGGTACGTGCAGATTAATCGCAATATGAAGTAGGCACAACGTTTAAGTACCCGATGTATTTCGAGCCTCCTTAGACTCTTCGTCAGGGGTTTCTACAACAAATAAAATAAACAGCTTAGCTGACCCAATCATTATGAAAAGTGCCTAAAAACCAAAATTATAAATTAACCGTAACCCACAACCCCATTACATACCATACCCCTACCCTCACCCAATGGGATTCCTGTGCTACTATTCAATTAAACCACCCTGCAGGTCATATTGGTTTACAGTGGAGTACTTGGATTAAATGGACATAATTGGAGGGAGTAGTTCCCACTTTTTGCAGTGCGACAGTGTGGAGCGCGAGAGGAGTGCCCCTTTTTTTTAATTCTTTTGAATTAATTGTGGTTTGAGGCGATCCACTGACACTGATCGCACGCACTCATCAATAAGTTTCTCATGTATGTTTCTTATTAAGGGGAGGAGTGCATTCTCATCTATGATTGTTCTGCTTAGAAAATATCGCCTCCATGAGTTTTGCACCCCATCGGATGAAAAAAGGTTTTTGAAATTGGAGAAGAAATGTATAAGTACGTATTTGTCACAGCGGAGACAGTGGAAACATGAAGTGGAATTTATGGAATCAAGATCGGACATCTATTATGAACAGTTAAAGCTGATTTATGGGGCAGATGTATTAGGAGCTTGTCATTATTATTTTACACGCAATGTAGTTTGTTTTTTATTATTCATTTATAAGTTGAGTATGTATGCACGGTTTTAGGTTTAGGTAATTCACAAGGGAGACAAGGATGTTTTGTTCAACAATTTTCGTTGTATGATTAGTTTAGTGTTAAGGGAGCATAGACTTGTAGAGGTATGGACTGACGGTTGTGCAGCGGGGGTGAGAGGTGCACCATGGGAGATAGAGTTTTAAGTTAGAAGTTGGTTTAAAATAGAGTGCAACTATAGGGGGAGGCAGGCACGTGCTGGTAGTCAAGAACACGTATTGGACCATTTAAAAGCACGAGAGTGAGAGCAGCTGTATTCATGAACTAACAGCTAGGAATAGAGAGGAAGCAGCGTGTATATGGAGAGCAGCACAAGGAGGATAGTTTGGATGAGGTGTTTTTTTAAGAACTAACAGCGAGGGACATGGTGCAGGTGGGGGAAGAGGGAACAAGGGAGGATTATGATTAGAGATACAAGTCTTTGGCGAAATGGGTGGCACCACAAATCAAGGTATTGGGAGTATGTTTTTAGTGGAAGAAGGGTTGGAGCAGGGTGGTTTAATTGAATAGTAGCACAGGAATCCCATTGGGTGAGGGTAGGGGTATGGTATGTACTGGGGTTGTGGGTTACAGTTAATTTATAATTTTGGTTTTTAGGCACTTTTCATAATGATTGGGTCAGCTAAGCTGTTTATTTTATTTGTTGTAGAAACCCCTGACGAAGAGTCTAAGGAGGCTCGAAATGCATCGGGTACTTAAACGTTGTGCCTACTTCATATTGCGATTAATCTGCACGTACCGTTGTAAAAAGTCTGGAGTGACATGCAGCTGGTATTAGAAGTGTTCAAATAAAGACTGCAGATTCAATCAGACTGTCTCCGGTGTGATGAAAAGAAAAAAAAGCATATTGGAGCAACAAGGAATGGAATATACATTGGTCATATTGGTTTACAGTGGAGTACTTGGATTAAATGGACATAATTGGAGGGAGTAGTTCCCACTTTTTGCAGTGCGACAGTGTGGAAAGAGAGAGGAGTGCCCCTTTTTTTGAACTTTCTATAAGTGGCATTTTCAGAATTGCAATTTAAAATGTGGATGTTAGATTGCGATTCCAGGGTGTAGGAAGGTGCAGTAGTATGTAGTGATGCTGCTTAGGGTTCACTAAGTAATACTCTCACAATACCCCAAACATGGTCCTTGGCTTCACAATAATAAACCCTTAGCTCAGTCCTGGTAGTGTGGCAAAGAAAAGCCAGGCTTTACTAGAGGAACATGTGTTAAGCATTTCAGAGTACAATCAATCAATCAATCAATCAATCAGGGGTTTGTAAAGTGCACGACTCACCCGCTAGGGTCTCAAGGCGCTGGAGGGGGGGGGGGATGCAGTTCCGTTGGGGTCATTCGAAGAGCCAGGTCTTGATGTCTTTTCTAAATTGGTGTAGTGTTGGGCTACGCCTGAGGTGAAGGGGGAGATAGTTCCAGGACTTGACTGAGAGGTAGGAGATGGACCTTCCACCTGCTCTGTTCCTGTAGAAGCGTGGGATGGTGGCCAGAGAGAGTTCGGCTGAGCGGAGGTTTCTCTTGGGGGCACGGAAGGAGAGGCGGTTGTTGAGGTATTGTGGTCCGATGTTGTGGAGGGCCTTGTAGGCATGCGTCAGCAGCTTGAAAGTTATTCTTCTTTCGATGCGGAGCCAGTGGAGGTCACGGAGGTGTTGGGTGATGTGGTTGTGCCGTGGGATATCAAGGATTAGTCTGGCTGCGGCGTTGTGGATGGTCTGGAGTTTGCGGAGGAGTTTTTTGTTGATTCCAGCATAGAGGGCATTGCCGTAGTCCAGTCTGCTGGTGATGAGGGCGTGAGTGACCGTTTTCCTGGAGTTGCAGGGTATCCATTTGAATGTTTTGCGTAGTATGCGGAGGGTGTTGAAGCATGCGGAGGAGACGCCGTTGATCTGGCGATTCATGGTGAGTGATGAGTCCAGTATGATGCCGTGGTTGTGCCTGGTGATGCCCGGTTCCTTGGTGAGGGAGAGGATGAGCTGGGTGTCATCGGCGTAGGAGACGATGTTGAGCCCATGGTTTCTGACGATGGTTGCGAGGGGGGTCATGTAAACGTTGAAGAGGGTGGGGCTGAGGGAGGATCCTTGGGGTACTCCACATCTGGTCTCTGTTGGTTCTGAGAGGAAGGGCGGAGTCTTATTCTCTGTGTTCTGCCCGTGAGGAATGAGCGTATTCAGTCTAGGACCTTTCCAAGGATGCTGGCGTCGTGGAGTCTGGTGGCTAGTGTGCGGTGGGAGATGGTGTTGTAGGCTGCTGATAGGTCCAGGAGGATGAGGGCTGCCGTTTGGCCTTGGTCGAGGAGGGCGCAGATGTCGTCTGTAGCGGCGAGGAGGGCGGTCTCAGTGCTGTGGTTGCTGCAGAATCCGGATTGGAAGGTGTCTAGGTAGTTGTTGGCTTCGATGAAGTATGCTAGCTGGGTGTTGACAGCTTTTTCGATGACCTTGGCTGCGAAAGAAAGCAGCGAGATGGGTCTGAAGATCTTGAGGTGCGTCGGGTCTGCAGAGGGTTTCTTTAGGAGGGGGTTGACTTTGGCGCGCTTCCAGTTGTCGGGGAATGTGGCGGTCTCGAGGGAGCAGTTGATGGTTCGGCGTAGCTCGGGTGCGATGGCTGTGGCGGCCCTGTGGAAGATATGTGGCGGGCAAGGGTCTGAAGGTGCTCCGGAGTGGATGCTCTTCATGGTCTTTAGGGTGTCTTCTGTCGTGAGTGGGGTCCAAGTAAGTAAGGTCTGTTGGGTGGCGTCGCTGGGGGTTGGGGTTGAGGCGGTGCAGAGGTCTTGGTCACCGAAGTTGTTGTAGTGCGCCCTGATCTTGAGGTGAAAAAAGGAGCTGAGTCTGTCGCAGAGGTCTTGGGATGGAGGGACGTATGTTGTTTCACTGTTGGGTTTGGCAAATTCCTGTATGATGGAGAAGAGTTCCTTGGAGTTGTGGGCGTTGGAGAGGATTCTGTCTTAGAGAAAGTTCTTCTTTGTGGATTTGATGAGTTGGTGGTGCGTCGTGGTGGCTGTACCAACATGGACACTAAGTAATTGACACAACTCGAAGGAAATCCGACACCAATTTATAAAAATAAAGCATATTTTTATATAAATTGAGATACCAAAACGAAAACAATCGGATAAGTATAAACAGAGGTATGGATTTTAGAAGGAAAAATAAAATCAGTGCAATTCAATACTGCAGAACTTTAGCATTGAAGCCAATGGTAACAAGCATTTGCAATGCAATAGGTCTCGCGTTTGCGAGACTTTGAGCTATTGGCGCTGTAAATGTCAATAGCTTAAATTCTCGCAAATGCGAGACCTATTGAATTGCAAATATTGTTTGTTTCCAATCAGCCCATGCCGCACTTGCACTTAAAAGAGGCCGCGCCCCTTTCTTTAGACGAGCCGCGTCTAAAGGGGCGTGGCCTCTATTAAGTGCAAGCGCGGCATGGGGCGCTTGGAAATAAATCACAAAAAAAAATGTTGTAAAGCAATAGGTGTTGCATTTGCGAGAGTTTAAGCTATTGTCATTTACAATGCCAATAGCTCAAACTCTCCTAAATGCGAGACCTATTTCATTTCAAAGAAGTGGCCGCCATTGTCCCAGCTGCTTGGAAAGTGCAAGCGTGCATGGCGGGCTGAATGTTGCAGTACAGCATGCCGTTCCTGCAGTAGGAGAAACTCATTAAAGAAATAGTGCTTACAGACTAAAGAACACAGATGGTGTAACAACAGAAGTAAAAGGGCCAGTCCTCATGGGAGGTTACAAATGAAGACAAGGCGGGACTAAGGAGGGACTAACAAGCCTATAACGAATCAGAAGCCAGCATTTACGAAGGACAATGACACAAGCCAATGAAAAATATGGACAGGGCTTCAAGTGCATACTCTAATACAGCATGCCTCGCAGAGCAGCGCATGCGCTGCCCAGGCTCGACCTAAAAAGCACTAATGACAATCGGTTACTTGCAGGTCGAGTTGCTCAGAACCCACTGGTGGATAAGGTGATGCGGGTCCCAGGACCTGGCCTCGAACCTCAGTTGAATTTTACCTGGCTCACAGGGCCTGGGTGCAGAGTTGCTCTGGCTGTCCCTGGTGCTGAAGCAGAAGCTGTGGGGGAGATGGAGTTACCACTTACACGGTGCTGGTGAGGAAGCAGATGCAAAAAGTGGACAATGGGGCCACTGAGGTGAAGGGTTGAAGGTGTGTAGGAAAGTGCGCCTTTTTGCATGGTTGCCTCCCACTTTTTGCCTGATGTTTGATGCTTCTTGACTAAGTGTGCCCTGGTTTCCTGCTAATCAGGTACCCAGGGCCTGTGTTCTTTCCTCAAAACTGTACCTTTGCTCCCACATTGGCACTCCTCTGGCCTAAATATAAGTCCCATGTAAAAGGTGCCAGGGGCACCAAGCGCCTTGTAGCCAGAGAAAGTCTCTGAGGGCTAAAGCATATATTTTGCCACCCTCAGAGACTCCTCCCCTGACCCACAAACACTGCCAGTGCAGTCTGTGTGTCAGGGGGAGACCCTAAAACTACAAGGTGACATGGTGCACATCCCTGTGTGCCATGTCCACCAAAACACTGCCTGTGGCATAGGTCAGTCACCCCTCTAACAGGCCTTACAGCCTTAAGGCAGGGTGCACTATACCACAGGTGAGGGCACAGTGGCATGAGCCCTGGGCTCCTACAGTACCTGTGCCATTCACAGGTATTGTAAGTGCAGTGAAGCCATTTAAAACCATGGGTTGGGAGTTTGGCACCCCGAACTCCACAGCTCCATGACGGCTTTACTGAAGACTGAGAAGTTGGGTATCAAACTTCTCAGCCCATTAAACCCACACTGATGCCAGTGTTCGATTTAATATCAAATGCACTCAGAGGGCATCTTAGAGATGCCCCCAGAAAAACGACCTAACTCTAGTGTCCTGGCTGAGTGGCTGCTCGCCAGCCGCCTCCCCCAGACATGTTTGTGGACCCTTGGGTCGAGAGCCTCCCACTTTCTGGGTCCTGAAACAATGCACATCCTGGGCAGAGGTGTCAAGCCTCCTCCCTCAGGATGGGCAGGGTCCACGAAGTGGAAGCTTCAAAGGCTTGCCGCCTTTGTTAGCGGACCCTACCTTTTGCTGCTCCCAGCAACTGGCACCCACGGGTTCTAACCTCCACTTTGGGAGGGAGAATCGGCAGGAAGTCCAAGATAGGAGGAGAGGTGAAGGAGGCAAGGCACAACTCTCAGTTATCGCCCCCTTGAAGATGGGGGGACCCAGCAAACCAGAGAGAGGCTATGTCCCCCTCCTACTGGAGGGTGGCATAATAGGGGGTGTACCTACCCCAAAGAAGGGACCCATTGGTCCCGACCTGTACCTACCTAAAATATCCCTAAATTTAGTATTTACGGGCAACCCCAAACCTTGCCTCCTCAGACAAGCAAGAAGAAGAATGACCGAAGAGCCGCTCTGAAGGAAGAAGAGGAGAACACCAATGTTGTTTTTGCCTGCGGACTGCAGCGGACTAGTGCTACTAGTCCAATGGAGTCTGGAGTTGCCTTAGGCTCTCAAACAGGTCCCTCTGTCTGGGGTTATCGGTCTTTGGTCCAGGACGAGTCACAGTCATGCAGTATCAGAATGGTTGCCACAGGTGCCGAGTATCACGCCTTCGTTTTGAATAGGTCCCGTAGTCGCAGACTCGGATCTCGTTTGTCCTCTGTTGCAATTCGAATCAGAACTGAGGTTCTGGTGCCAGGAGTGTCCCTTAAATCCTACATTTAAGGGCGTTTGGGGTGTGCGTGCAAGGAGCCAATGGGCTACTAGCCCCAGCAGCTAATCCACCCCTGAAGTGAGCACATTCGGGGGGCACCTTTGCAACCCAGAACCCTCTTTTCTGCCATTTTACATAATTTTCCCTCTTGCCCGGGTGCAAATGTGCCTGGGGGCAAGGGCACAGCTGTTTCTTCTGCTGGGAGGCAGCCTGGTTGCATATCAGAGGCAGTGTAAGCTGTGAAGGTCACCACCTTGATGTGCCACTTCACTAGCCATCTTGTCAGGAAGGGAGGGGTCACCTCCTTCCAGTACAGGCCTTTGTTACAGACTCCTGCGAGAATCCACACCTCCTGGCAGGGGGTCAGATTCCTGTCTTGGAGGCTGCAGGCTGTGAGGCAGGACACAGGAAAGGCTGGGTCAACGAGGTGGGCAACCTCTAAGGTAGCTACCTGGGTGCATGCCACATCGTCTCTGACATTGGAATCATGTCAGGGGTGATTAGACAAGTTGTTTGATACCAAACAGGACACATTTCAGGGGTACCTTAATGGAGCGGGGTCCTCTGGGGTGTCTAGGTGCCAGCCCATATTATCCTATGGACTGCTGATCACTTATAGTAGTTCTTAATGGAAAGAGGCTACTATAGGGACATATAAGCTTGTTCTTATTTGTCCACACCTTTAATATAATGTACCCCACCTCCTGCCGTGCTGTGTTTGTGCCTTCGGTCATGCTTTTCTGGCCAGTTGGTGTGGTTGGTGGTGATAATTGGTGCAGTATTGTTTTTGTCTAGTATGCTGTTGTGGGACTTATAGGGTTCTTCTTCAGTCTGCTGTCTAGCAACGTGCGATGGTAAAGATAATGCTGTTTCACCTGTTTTCTGTCTCTATATTTTTTGGAGTTTTATATAGGGGAGGCTGTGCGATATTTCTTCTGTATTTATCTATGCACCTTTCCTATTTGCAAGGTTCTTCAAGTAATGCTTTGTTCCACCTTGCATTCGTATATTTTGATGTAATTTCTCTTTACATGTTTCCTTGTGTAAATGCTTTATTCCATCTAGCATTCTTATATTTTTGTGTTGTATAAAGGGGGAAAATATGTTATATCTTGTATATGTATTTATGCATCTTCCCTGTTGCTATGTCCCTAGCTGCTCAGCCAGTGTGAATGTGCTGTGTGGAATGTTGGAGTGGTGATGACTAATGGAATGTTTCGGTGCCGGCGAGGTGCAGCAGTTGGAGTATGGGCTGAGCAGCAGGCAGGCTACTCCTGGTGGGGCTGCTCTCTGTGGATTTACTAACTTGCAACTAAGACTTAATTAATAACCTACAAACTACACCTCGGCTACCTGACCTTCATTACTACAGTCACATATTCAAAATACAACAGCCTCTTAAATCATAAACTATTTTATTTGCAGTTTTTTTGCGGGAAATTGGCCCAAGGGCATTAGAGCACTTTACATTCGCACACAAGAGTCGATTAATTTTTTTCCTAAGGCACGGGGAGATTAAATAATAGGACGCTGAGCCGAAACTGGGACTTAAACCTGTTACCTAGCTCCAAAGTCTGTGGCTCTGCCCTTTAGGCCACTTCGTCTGCCCATTATGGTGACTTATTACTTATTTTACTTTGCACTGTAATCCTAAATGCTTTATTTACCATAACATTGCCAAAAACGTATTTGGCGGGGGAGGACATCCCAAAGAACACCTTAACGTGATCTTTAAGGCATACGAGTTATAAAGGAGGACTATACACCAGTTCTCAACGTACCGATTTACTACTTAGAAGTGCAGGTGTTCTCCCATTAGAAGTACTGTACACCACCTGAGAAATGCTTGCACTCTCCCTTTCAAATTAAAGATCTGCATGTCCATTTATAGCACAGGGAACAACCCCAGCCAAGCCCTGCCCAAATATCACGCTCACTTTTGTGTTCAATATCACACTCACTTTGTGTAGAAACGTTGACACGGATACACTGTTGACAACCTACATGGAACGTACGAAATTAGCATTTACTGCTCAAGACATGTCAAAGACAGGCACGATGGGTGGCCATATTAAAATCAGGCAAAAGCATCCTGTCTCATCAATAAGGTACTTGGCAGCTACGGCTGCCTCCCATACAGCTGCCTGAACCAAACGTGGACAACATTGTGACTCAGTCACGCCTCTGCGCAAACTAGGATGCGCTGTTCACTGCTGTAAAAATGTCATGTGAATGTCACCGCTGCTTAACGTGACGAACCCATATAAGGCTTTATTAAGAAAGCCAAGGAGTCCAGTTACGTCAGTTAGAGCACCGTACGTGACGTCAAAGTGATCTCAACAGCGCGCCTCTCACCTCCTGGGCGCCGCAGCCCGGCAGCAGATATGAAGCCAGCTCTTCCGCGGCTGCTTCCACCAGCGGCTCAGGAGCCCAGGCAGAGCCTCGGCTCACTCCCTGGGTCTCTTCGGGTGCGTCACCCACCCCAGAGGCATTGCTGAGGCTCTGGGAGACGTTGCCACTGTCCTCGCTCTCTCTCTCCTCTTCAGTCTCTTCCACCGGGCAGCTGTCTTCACGCTCCATCTCGTGATACACCCAAGCGGAGTCACCACTCTCGGTTACTTGACGATATATCGGAATTATAACTCAGGGAATTTACAACTAGCCCACTACTGCAAAATTGAAGCCAGACATAAGTTATTGTCACATGATGCTCGAAAGGCGTTAACAGTCACGTGATGCCCTAGGCGCTCCCGAGCCCCGCCCCTCATACTCTAACCAGGGTTTCACTGCACGAAGAGATAAGCACTTATGTATGTAAAACCCGAAAACAGGACATGCAAAAGATATAGAACTGTAATTTGGCACCGACTTTTGGACAGAGGAATACTAAAATTACATCCGTGGTCAACATAAAAAAAACGCAATATAAAGATATTCTGAGGCAAAATGATCTGCATTTTATTTTAGTAAATAGCATTAAGAACGCTAAGAGCATTACATGTTTGTTATATACGGTCATTGGCGCAACTTAAATTGCCTACTAATTAAGTAGTCCCTTTTGCAGAGTGGACAACATTTCCTTAGCGCTTGGCATGACGTGCACGTCGAAACTATGCGCAGAAGACAATAGTTGTGCAGTGCATTTCGAAGGTTTTATTCTAAATCCCCCTCCGACATGTTAAGGCATTTTAAAAGATGTAACTCGACGAAGATTGAGATTATTGAGTGCGATTTCTGCTAGTACTGTATTTGAGTTCTAATCCTTTCACTACCTTCTGAAGTAAGACTTGACTCTTAGTATTGCAACTTTGGAAAGACCAGTTTAGAAAATGAACATCTCTGGTATCTAACTGGTTTGAAACAGTCCTAAACTTGGAAAAACCGATGGTAAATATCAATGTCTACAATGCATACTGCCCAATGTCCAGCTACTACCACAGGACCAGGTCCGGTGTATACGTTTTAGCTATGGACCTAGGATACTTGACATCTAATCTCAGTTTTTCCACTTCATCTAAATATGCTGGAGATAAATAGTGTATTATAAAAATGGCCAGGGTCCACAACAGAGTGATATTTCCCTAGGAACAACGGACTTTTGGCCTTGTCATTAAAATCACTGCTGCCTGGCTGTGGTCTAACAGACTAGTTTTAAATGTGTAAGCAGGAGAGACAATTTTTAATTCGGCCACACATTTAGCCAAATTGTGTACTCACAGGCAATCACATTTTCCTCTGCTCCCTTTTTGGCAAGATTGGAAGGATTTAGAATCAGTATAAAAGCTGCTAGTAAGTATGTGGACTGCATTTTACATGAAGGGGAAAAGTGTTCAGTCTCTTGGTATAGTGACCAAGATGCAATTTGGTGGTAAATACCTAGGATGTACGGAGCACTGGTCGAAAAATACTGGTTGCAATTTGCGACCCTAATATGTTGGTTCCCAAAATACTGATTCCCGGTGGGTCGGAATTCGACCTGCCTCATGAATATTAATAAAGTCGGTGGCAAATTGCGACCCACAAGAAATCTCAGCCATCATAGGGATGTTGGCCTGCTGAGGAATAATGGAAAATGGGATGCGTAAGAATAGGTGGCGGTCAATGGGACCACTGCCTTCTCTTAAACATATTGTTTTCATCATTGTCAAAGGGAAAAGGGTACAACACAGAAAGGTATGCAGTTCCTAGTGAACACTGTCGGTTGATGTGTAATTAGTGTGTGGTGAAGTACACACTAGGGGCAGGAGGGGGTTTCCTCCTTTCGGAAAGGGACCCTCACACACACCCCATCAGTGGGGTGTCTTTCTTCATCATCGGGTCTGCTCCTTATCGGTTCGGCGCTGCAATACCCGATCGGCGCCCTTACAGGGGCCTTTTGGCGGAGATCTTTTTTCTTTATGCCGTAAGGTGCAGTGCGTGTGAGGGCCCTAGTGAGTGTAGATGTAGTATGTAAAGAAGTGAGGCTAAAACAGGAGGTAGTGGTCCACCCAGAACAAGTTTAATGATTGTAGCCACTCTCCTGGGGAAACAACCTTTAGAACGCATGCATTACATCGCATGCCATTAAATCGCGGTTTTAACAACGAAAGTCGTTACAACGACTTGCACTGGAGGGCGCTATAGGACAAGGAGTAGTTTAAATTACTATCCAACACCTTCCCTACTGTACGTAGGCTGGAGTTGGAATAGTAAATTAAACTACTCCTAAGTCCAGCGCCCTCCAACGCAAGTCGTTGTAACGACTTGCGTTGTTAAAACCGCGATCTAATGGCATGCGATGTAATGCATGCGTGGTATCGTCATACATCCCTCTCCTGGCTAAAAACGTGAATGTTGCGCACCCCTGTTATAAGGTCACGGGGATGTGCGCTCTCGGGGTCAACATGTTTCTTGCCATTATTTCTATTTGAAGGCAATTCTTCAGGACCAATGCAGGATCTATCCACACTTTTTGGTAGTGGTCCCCAATCAATTAATTAAGTGACCACCCATACAGTACCCTAAAAAGTGGTACCTGCAGATCTAGGATATCAACCTGTAGAAAAATTGGGGAAGCATAGAGATATATCAGAGCCTTGCATAAACCTACTATACTTGTCTCGTGTTCTAATAGTAAAAAAAGGTGATAAAAGGCATGCATCACTCAAGGTGGTAGTGATCATGCACACAGCGATTTGGAGCAGCATTTAAGAACAGCAGTATTGAGAAACAGCATGAAAAGGGTATCGATGCTGCGTGCGTTCAGAGAACTCACCCCATTAGGGTCAGAATTATGTTTCGTCGGTGGCCGGCAAGTTCCAACACTGAATAGTGCAGTGTCCTTGGGAAGGTGGGAGATGGCCAGGGTCCAGAACAGAGTGATATTTCCCTTGGAACAACTGACTTTTGGCCTTGTCATTAAAATCACTGCTGCCTGGCTGTGGTCTAACAGACTAGTTTTAAATGTGTAAGCAGGAGAGACAATTTTTAATTCGGCCACACATTTAGCCAAATTGTGTACTCACAGGCAATCACATTTTCCTCTGCTCCCTTTTTGGGAAGATTGGAAGGATTTAGAATCAGTATAAAAGCTGTTAGTAAGTATGTGGACTGCATTTTACATGAGGAAGGGGAAAAGTGTTCAGTCTCTTGGTATAGTCACCAAGATGCAATTTGGTGGTAAATACCTAGGATGTACGGAGCACTGGTCGAAAAATACTGGTTGCAATTTGCGACCCTAATATGTTGGTTCCCAAAATACTGATTCCCGGTGGGTCGGAATTCGACCTACCTCATGAATATTAATAAAGTCGGTGGCAAATTGCGACCCACTAGAAATCTCAGCCATCATAGGGATGTTGGCCTGCTGAGGAATAATGGAAAATGGGATGCGTAAGAATAGGTGGCGGTCAATGGGACCACTGCCTTCTCTTAAACATATTGTTTTCATCATTGTCAAAGGGAAAAGGGTCCCATGGGGACCTGTTGGACCTAGCTGTCTTGGCAGGGTCACCCCGCAGATTTTTGCCTTCTGTTGCTGAACCCAGTTTTTGTTGGCATTAGAACTTTTCCCCTGCTAACCAATGGTAAAGTGCTTGTGCTCTCTCCCTAAATCCTGGTGCAAGTGGTATCTACCTAATTGGTTCATTTAATTTAATTGTAAGTCCATAGTAGATGGTGCTACATGTACCCATGGCCTGTACATTAAATGCTACTAGTGGGCTAGCAGCACTAATTATGCCACCCACTAAAAGAGCACTTTAAAACATGTCTCAGGCCTGCCACTGCTGCGTGTAGTGCAGTTTTAAACTCAAAATAAACCTTTTGCCTGGCTTAAACCTTTGTTTTTAATACTTATCTGCCCCTTTCCCCAAGTTAGCCTCTAAAGGCTAATAGGACAGGGTGCATTGTATTTTAAAAGTAGGACATTTGTACTTATGGTTTACATGTCCTAGCAGGGAAAAGCTCCTAAAGTCATTTTACCTGTTGTAAGGCTTATCTCTCCCATTGAAAAACACAAAAGGTGATGGGAGGCTGCTCACAATAAGTCTAACCACTAGCAGTAGCTCGGTTTAGCACTTCAACCTATCGTTCTTTTGCTCACTGTGCCATCTCAGTTTGGACCCAGCTATATGCAAATCAGTCTTGACCCTTTTCCTCATGGAATCAGTCCAGCCCGAATTGCCAAGCCAGGTCCTCCCTGAACCAGAACACAAGCAACCCAGGACCAGTTTTGCCTTAGTTGTGGGCTCATCAGCCGGGTACAGCTTGATTCCATTGACACAGTGAGCATTGGACCCACGTTTGGGCATACCCATGCCACTTTGGGCGATACATGAAAAACACAAAAGGTGATGGGAAGCTGTTTGCAATAAGTCTAACCACTGACAATAGCTGGGATAGCACTCCAATCCATCGTTCTTTTGCTCACCATGCCACCTCAGTTTGGACCCAGCCATATGCAAATCAGTCTTGACCCTGTTCCTCATGGGAACAGTCCAGCCCAAAATGCCAAGCCACGTCTCTCCTATTGACTAACACTGGAATGCCTTATTACTTTTAATAAGTGCTAACTTTGGGTTGGGAGCAGATAGAGATATGCTGTGTGCACTCAAATAAATAAAATGTCATTTTAAATCCTCTTTATTGGTAAAGTTGGATTTTAGGTCACAATTCTGAAAATACCACTTTTAGAAAGTTAGCATTTTCTTGTCCCAACCATTTGTGCCTTCTGCCACTTTTCAGGTTCACATGAATGTGAATGGCTATGCTGTCAGGATTGTGTATTGCTTCCAGACAATGACACAAAGGGCGCTTTGGTGTGGACAGTTGCACCAGCCCCACTTGCACTTCAAATGACTGTGACACACACACCCCACAACCCCTCTGACATTTCTTGTCACCCTAGACAGTTTGGAGCCTGGGAAGGGGAAGAAATTTCCAGAACCAGATCAGAGGGTAGGATAGGGAGTCCCCCCACACAAAGGCTGGCACCAGGTATAAATATTGGACCTCCGAAGCCACTCTTCAGAACACTCCTGGACCTGTGGAAGTTACAGAAGAAAGACTGCCCTACTGTCAGAGGATTGCCCTGCTGCTTTAGGACTGCCTTGCTGCCTGAGAAGGAAGACTGGATCTGCTTACTTTCATCCCAGGCTAACCCATAGGGACTGTAATGGTCAGTTCTCTGACCTCCTTACAACAAGCTTCAGGGGCCTCTCTGCAACTGCCCAGTTCACCTGTTGCAACTGGGCCTACCTGGGCCCTGCAGCTATATAGGATAACAAACAAAATACATCATACCATTGTATTATCACTTTTTTTTTGTCCTCATATCACCATTACTGCAAAGTCAGGCCCCTTCTATAAACACTTTCCAGCCCTCTGCCTGCTGCGTACTTTCACTGGTCACACCAGTCTAAACCAGGAACCTGGTTTCTGGCTGTGCCAGGTGTAATCATAGGACCGCCCATTAGATTACTGTTTCGACCCTCATACCACTCCACCTTTGAAAGTCAGCCCTGATCTTATTTTGCTTGGTCTCCCCAGATCTACAGTCCATATCCATTCGGCAATTGTATCTCACTGCTTAGACCCAATCCACCGCTCTTGTCCACTGTATACAGATCTCCCTCCTAGCTAAGAGCATCAAGTAAAACTACAAGGCCTGCGATCTGGACTGCAGTTGTCTGGGAGAGATTGCCACTGCCATTAAAACTAAAGTTAGGCTTAACGTTATGTTCATCGCAAAAATGTCGCTAACCACTTCCTCGATGTCCCGCCAATAAGCCTTTATCTCAGGGCATGTAAAAAAGACATGTTGGTCGTCAACTCTTAAGAGGCCACACCTGCAACATCTGGGGATAGGTTCTTTTACAACCATCGCTATCTTTTGGGGAGTCCAATACAATCTATTAATAGTGAAGAAGTGGTTACAATTCAGATTGGCTGGTTTTACCACTGAATAAAGTAGGCTTAGAGAGCTTTGCCATACTTTGTGCGGGTTAGTCCCATGAATGCCTTCTTCCCAGGCAGAGTGTGAGGCCTTCAATTTTCTATCCTCGGCATCATGCAGCTTCCAATACCACATAGCAACCTCTTCAGCCTTCGGAGATCCGTCTTGCAATTCTGACTCGAATTCCGACACCCCTCCCAACTCCTTCAAATTGGCCACGAACCAAGAAGACAACTGAAGATATTTAAATCTGTAGAGGGAGTTCTGAGTCTTGGCTGCTAGGACGTCCCAAGGTAAAATACCCTGTACTGTTAATAATTCGCCCCAACCTCGATCCCTGCTCTCCACAAAGGAATGCGCAACTCATCCTTAAGACACTCAGGTGTACCCGGAGAATCCCAGATCGGTAAAAAATCTGAAAAATAACCCAAACCCATTATCCTCCTTACTCCGAGCCAAAGGAGCGAGCAGCCTTCTAAACCTTCAAGCGGACCTTTTTAAAAAATGTCTTCGCCCCAAACTTATCCAAGAATCCTTCAGAGCCACACTCCCTTACCATCTCTCCCAGCACAGCTCCCCAAGTTAATACCACTGGTTTACCCAGGAGCATCCTACAGTTTTTTTAACTGGAAAGCTATGCAGTAGAGCTTCAAATCTGGGAGGGCAAAACCCCCCTTTTCCAGCATATGCCTTAGTTTTTTCCTTGCAAGCCTGGCCCCTCTAGATGCCCATATAAAGCTTACTATTTTTGCCTGAATCTTATACAATACAGAACCTGGGAATGTTAAAGGTATGCAGTTAAAAAGGTATGTCAATTTAGGTAATATCACCATCTTGGGTAAATTGACTCACCCATATATTGTCAGGGGAAGGCTCCTCCATCTACTAAGCAAGACATCTACCTCCTTTGCCACTCTCTCCAAATTGTGCCTCGGATAGCCTCCAATGGATTTAGAATTGTAATATCAAGATACCCAATCTCAGCCTGCACTTCCCCCTTCCAACCTGGTATATTCCAGCACAGCACTACCGACTTCAAATTATTTACTAAATATCCTGAAAGGGCTCCAAATTCCTTTACCAGGAATTCCACCCTAGGAATAGTACATACAGGGTCCGGGGTATAGATTATTAAATCATCTGCATACAACGCAATTCTATTATTGAGCAAAGACGAACTAAAGGGGATAACCTGATCATCTCTCCGCAAGAGCTGGGCAAGTGGCTCAATGTAGATATTAAACAATAATGGGGAGAGGGGGCAACCCTGCTGAGTGCCCCTAGAAACAGGAAAACTCCTAGTAAGTGAGCCATTAAGAAGGGTCCTAGCAGTTGTCTGCTCATAGACCCCCTGTAGCATTGAGATAAAGTGGGGGCTAAAGCCCAATACAGCCAACATTTTCCACAAATAGGCCCAGCAGACCCTGTCAAATGCCTTGGCTGCATCTAACGTGACTACAGCCAAAGGCAACGACCGGGCTGTAGCAAGATCGATACAACCTATCAGCTGTTGAGTAAGCTCATGAAAATGCCTCCCTGGGACAAAGCCCTTCTGATCTGAGTGTATAAACTGGGGGGCAAGTTTGGCCAATCTCCCTGCCAAGATGCTTGTAAATGCCTTATAATCCGCATTTAGGAGAGATATTGGTCAACATGAATTGGCCTGCCTAGGATCTTTTGCTGGTTTTAAAATCAGGTTGATTGTAGCTTCCTTCCATGAGTCAGGAATCTGTACTCTCCCGTGATACACAGAGCTAAACAGAGTCTCCAGACTGAGGCAATTTTCTCCCATAGGAGCTTGTTTAGTTCCGAAGGGATGGCATCTAGGCCTTCCGCCTTCCCATTCTTACTGCTTGACAAAAACCCACTGATTTCCTCCTGAGTTATCGGTGCCTCCATACACTCTTTTCCTTCCTCTGAAAGCTCGGGGAGGCCCACACCTCCCAGCCACTCTCTAAGTTTATGGGGCTACGGGGAGGTATCTTCCATGTACAGTGTAGAGAAGAGGGAGACGAGATGACTCTGCATATCTTCCAGTTTATGTTTAACCTCCCCCTGGGGGCTTACAACCAGCTCCTTAATCAGATTCCTAGATCTCTCGTCTCTTTCCTTCCATGCCAGCAAGGCCCCAGCTCATTCCCCATACTCAAACTGCCTCATGCATCCAGCCTGCCACCTTTCCCTGCACTTAGAGTCCAGCTTGATTTTATAATTTAACTGTGGCTCTCTAGCTGCTTTAATAGCATTTCCCTATCAGTTAATCTGCTCTGCATCTGTAAAGTGGCCTCCAACACCCCAAACTCTTTCTCTAGTTCAGCCAGTTCCGCCCTCTCCTCCCTGTTCTTTGGATGTGCCGGGTGTGAGAAGTTGGCCTGGTATATGATGTCCACTAATCAAAGTGGGTACCTTGCACCAGTCCAAACAACCCTTATGGGGATTTAAGAGGTCAAAGATAACCTTAGAAAGCTATCCAAGAGGTAGCTGTGGAGATTAGCCTTCAGGCTTAGTCTTGAAGGAATGTTAAGCAGCTTGTTTTACCAGAATGCAATCTTATTGTATTGGTTAAATGAAAGGAGAACCACACAGTAGTTATAAGAATATATATTTATTATTATAACACCTTAAATACCTCACAGTATCTGCTATACGCAGATAAACACAAAGCACACAATACTATAGCACAGAAACAATCGTAAGTAGCACTAATACACAGTGGGCTCCCGGGGGAGCCCAAACCATATACTAAAATAGTAGTATAAGGACCACGACTCGAGTCAAGAGAATGTCTAGAATGTGTAGAATTGCTGGGACCCCAAGGAACCACCCAAGGTGAGTAAGTAGGGACCCCACGGAGGACGGGTGCAATGTGAGAACACGACCGTGTGCTACGTACAATTCAATGGGAGAGTCGCAGTTGCAGTTTTACAGTTAAAGAACCCTTCCCAGTGGATTACGAGGAAACCCTTTGGAACATAGAAGGTTGGAGAGCCACCCCACCCGTGGATACCGAAGTACCAGAGTTACCTATCCCAGGGAAGCCGGGTGCATAGGTCTGAAGTGGCGTCGGAAACCGCCGGCTTTCTCAATGGGAGTCTTCAAAGAAATGCCACTGCTGGAAAGAAGAAAAGTGTGCGATGGAATACGCAGGTGGATTCTTGATGGAAGGAACCTGAAAGCAGAGGGGACAGAGTTTGGGTCACTCAGGAGTGACAATGGGCTTGGTAGGCGAATGCCCACCGATGTCGAGTGCTTCAGGTGTGAAGAAGGCGACCTTGACTCTACAGCTGCAGGGACCAGGAGATGTCGAGGACAAGGAGCCGGATACGAGCTGTCCCACGAAGGGAGTCGAGTGCTGAGGGGTCGGTGTCCGGCGGGAGCACCAACAAGCCTTGGCAACGGCAACCCACGAAGAAGGTCAAAGAAGGTTACGGTCTGGCTCAGCAAGGACCAGAGGACTCACCACAGCAAGGGGAGTCAGGGCAGGCCTGGAGCAACCAGGGGAGCCCAAGAAAATCAGGATTGTCCCTCAAATGGTCCCACAGGCCGAAGGCACAGGAGTCGCGAGGGGACCTCTAGCAGTTTCACCAAACAGCAGCTTGCAGGGCACAGAGTGTGAGGAGGCCGGAGTCCTTGGTACGAAATGTGCGCAGAGGTTGGGGCTATCGACAGCCCAATGCACGAAGTTGGAGAAGACCAACAGGCATATGCAATTGCAAAAGTACGCGGTGCACAGGGGTTCGGATTATGCAGTCCCCACGAGGGATACTGGCCTCAAACGTGTTGAGAGGGCAGCTCGACCTCAAGGAACGTAGGAACCCACCTCCTGTGTTGCTGGAGCCTTCGGAGTCCTCAGAAGCTCTGGATCAGCAGACCGGTTAGTTGCGTTATGGTGCCTCCAAACGCAGGAGAGTGACCCCTTCACCCCAAGGGAGATACTTCAGTTGTCCTTGATGCTTCACAGGTCCTACACAGAGCCTGTATGGTGCACGCGCACAGACGATGCTTTGGACGGAGAGGGAGACGAAGTCGGGCCCAGTCGAAGTCCAGCGAAGTCCAGAGTGTCCAGACGGTCGAAGGTCAGTGGTTTCTTGTTCAGAATCTTGTCCACGTCGAATCTAGGGTCCTACAGCCAGGTAAGCCCTTTTGTACCCACGGGAGAGGGTTGGACAGATTCAGGGGACCCGCCCAGAGGAGGGTCAGGGCAGGGGGGTGGTTACACCCATGTCCTTTGTCCAGTTTTGTGCCAGAGCAGGAGCCAACGGCTCCCAGAACTGGTTTGAGCTGGACTATGCACAGGGACACCAAGTGTGCCCCTCGTGCAGACTTTCAGGGACTTTGGCTGTGCCCCCACCCAGCTCCAATACATTAAATCCTGTCTGGGAGGTGGTCACACCTCCCTGTGACAGGATGCCTATTGTGCTGCCTTCCTCTGCTCGAGCTTGGCTCAGCAGCAGGAGGGCAGAAATGTGTCTCTGGTCGGCAGCATCCATTTTGCGCTGTCCGGGTCGAGAAGGCTGGTACCAGGAAGACCAGGGACCCACGAAGCTTGCTTCTGAGGGGTGGAATCATACCTCCCACACCGGTTACCGGTGTGGAGGTATGATTCCAAGGTGTTTGATACCAAACACAACATGTTTTGTTTTAGCCATTTTTGAGATAGCATTTACCGCGAGGTTATAATGCACCTCTACCTATATGTCTGGCTGTGTCACAGACAACACGGGAGAATGGTCTCCGAAGGCTGCAGAGGGGCTCTGATCATGCAGGGGCACCCTCTCACGTAAAACCCAGCACCCTGCCTTCAGGATTGTCAAGGCCTGCTATAGGGGTGACTTATAGGTTTTAAGTGTAGTGACCTATAGATATAGTAAACCTATATCTATCGTAAGTGGTGTAAGCACCATCTTACACAGGCTGCAATGGCAGGCCTGTAGTTCCATTTTGCATGGCCTCTCATGGGTGGCATAATACATGCTTCAGCCCATGGGTGGCGTCTGGGGTACCTATGCCCTGGGTACATTTGTACCATGTACTAGGGACTGATAAGGGTACCCCAGTATCCAATCTGGAGTGTACCTAAGTACATGTCATAACATTTTAGGGAGAAAGCAGATAGACTGGGGTCCTGATTATCAGGATCTCAGTCAGACTAGTCAAAAACAGTGTAACATCAAGCAAAAAGTGGGGGTAACCATAAGAAGCAGATCCTATTTTCCTACACAACCCCCCCCAAACGCAAGGAGATGAGACTAACCTTGACCAGTTGAGTCTTCATTTTCTAAGTGGAAATATCTGGAGAGTCCATCTGCATTGGCATGGTTATTCCCAGGTCTATGTTCCACTGTATATTCCATCCTTTGTAGGGAAATGGACCACCTCAAAAGTTTGGGGTTTTCACCCTTCATCTGTTTTAGCCATAAGAGGGGCTTATGGTCTGTCTGAACAATGAAGTGAGTGTCAAACAAGTATGGCCTCAGCTTCTTCAGAGCCCAAACCACAGCAAAGGCTTCCCTCTCAATGGCTGACCAACGTTTCTCTCTGGGGGTCAACCTTCTGCTAATAAAAGCTACTGGTTGGGGGGGCGCTAGGTGGCGCACAACCAAAATGGCCGCACGCCTGTGAGGCTCTGGGCACTTGGCTCCCTAATTTAACCTTTATCCTGGGTTAATTTGCCGCAACAAACTTCCCCTGCATCGGCGGGGACTTCTGATGCCTGCCGCGACCTGCTGCTGTAAACTCAGCCCCTGAAACGACCGTCGGCCACTGCTGTGCGCTGGAAAGATTTGCCCGGAACTGAGGCGGGATCCTGCGGTGGCTCACGGGCGGCAGCGCTGACTAGGTGAGGACTGGGGATCCCATGTGGCGCCTGGGCCGCGGGGCCTGCACTGGCGCTCAGCTTCCGACTTTCCCCGCTTCCCAGAGCTCTAACCTGCGGACTCCCACCAGCGCTGCAAGTTGCTCCTACCAGCGTCGCGGTTCCTGCGGCGAGAGGGCCGGATCCCGCGGGCTCGGCACAGGACCCTGTTACGGTGAGGCAGCAAGCGCTCCTACCTGCATACCGACGCGGAGCTCCTTCATCTAGTCCAGCGCCCATAATGCCGGCTTTCCTGCTGTCTCGGTGAGCGCTGCTCTTCCCGGCGCTTTCTCCCCCCCCCCCCCATCCACACACTGGACTGGCTCTCCCCATGCTTCCTAGACCCATCAGACGACTGGGGGTCGGGGGTCGGGGGCAGGATTGACTCACGTGCCGAGACACAACCGGCCTGCTCTCGCTGAGATCACGCTGAGCCGCCCAGCACACTTTCGGCTGCCGTCCCTCAGCACAGGGGCCCAATCGTGACGCCGTGCTACTCTGTGAAGAAGCCATCACCCTTGATTTGCTGGCCAGAACTCTGAAATTGTCGCAGGCTCCTTGACGATGGCGACATAATCCTCGAGCGGCGAGATTGGGGTGGCTCTCTCGCGCTGCTCCCCTCCCGGGACCTGTTGCTTCCTCTCCTTGGCAGCCCACACAGCGCCTAGACGTTGGATCGGGGCGGGATTCTCCGTGGGAGCAGGCTACGCCACATGTATTAAAGAGATCGGATCTGGTCAAGCCGCCATATCACCTGCAGCTGTGTCAGCCGACATTCCGGGCCCCGGCTTCGTCTCAGTGGCCTGCTTTCTCTGAGACGTCGCAGCCGGAGCCCTTCGCTTTCCTCTCCTGGCGGCTGCGGTCGCTCCTGGGACCTTGCATCAACTGCCCTTCCGCCAGGGGCTGCGTGCTTCTCCCCGGGGGAGAGAGGGCAAATACTTATTCATTGCTGGATGTTCCTGTTCCATACTTATGGCCCTCTGTCTCTCTCATAACAGGGCCACTGCGACATCCTCCTCCTGAGCCGACCTCCCGGTGACCACCCTACAGTAGAAAAGTACATTTGCTCCTCCTCTTACCAAGACAATCTCTTCCCAATGGGGAAGCCAGACGCCCGTCAAACTAAACTCCCTTTTGACACAAAGAGAGCTGTCACCCGCTCCAATGCTGACGAAACAGATTTGCCGGCTGACGCGTCGTCTTCTAATCCTCCGCCAACCCCAGCGGATGAGGTCAAATCTCTCCTCTTGGCAATGCAACACAGTTTGACTGATCTCTCAAACAAAATGGACTCAATGAATACCCGCATGGACTATATATTCCTGAAAGTGGAGAAACACGACGAACAACTGAAGGAGGCAGAGAGACGCATTTCTGATACGGAGGATGCCACTTCCCAGGTGACACAACAAGTGGCGCAAATGGATAAACTCCTCAAGATAATTGCAGCAAAAAACGAAGATTTAGAAGCCCGAAGCCGATGCAATAACATCCGCGTTACTGGAATCCCTGAAAGTGCGAATACAGGCCGAATGGAGGACTTCATTGAACGTCTCTTACGCACCACCTTTGGAGCAGATGCTTTCTCCTCCCAATTCATTGTGGAACGAGCTCAGCGATCCCTGGGCCCTCGCCCGGCCCCTGGGGCCACTCCACGGCCGATAGTTGCTCGCCTCCTAAATTACAGGGACCGAGACGCTGCACTGAAACTAGCCAGGGATCACCAAAACTTACAATTTGAGGGTGCCAACTTTTCAATATACCCTGACTTTACGATGGCGGTGCAGGAGGCCCGGCGTAAGTTTCTTCCAGCCAAGCAGAAACTTCGCAAGCTACAGATCGAATACGCCCTATTATACCCCGCCCACCTGAGAGTCACCTTTTGGGACAAACATCATTTCTTCACAAACAGCCAGCAAGTGGATGATTTTCTCCGCACTGTCAAGAAAAACACTCCGGCAAGGGATTCTCCAGACCGCCTTTCTCCATCTCCATCACTGGGAGCTGACTGACTACATCTAATTCTGGCTACAGATGTCCGTTTCTATACGAGATAACTGACCACGTTGGTGTTTCCTCTCACCACTCTGGAGCTACTTTGCCTTGATGCACCTTCGGTCCCTCTCAATGGGAGCCTTGGACGTGAGGCGGAGCTGAATGTCATCTCACCATATCCTGCTCATGACGTGCTAGAACTCTTTTCCCCTCGCTATTTGATTGCAGATAAGTGCTGAAGCTGTATACTTCTTAAATATATAACTTCATTGGTGAATGTCATAACCCCTCTTTTTCTTTCTCTGTTATGCTATGTCTCCCACCTGATGCTCAATCTTTATGTCTACAAATCCACCGTTGTAGGCGTTATTTTAACCTATAACCCACGTTCGCCAAGTAACCCTCCCCCCCCTCGAATAACTTAAACGGCGGAGGTCTCGTTGCCCATTAGCGTACCCTCACACGGGAGTTCCCCCAAGAATCACTTTTGGTACAATGACTCTTTCCTTATTGCACTGTTGCAATGTGTTAGTGGGTTTGGGTAAAGGTGGTGCTGTCGGCACGTTTGGGGTGCTGCTGTGGGTGGGGGTGGTGGGAGGGTTTGTGATAAGTGTTTGTATTGTTCTCTATTTCAACTGGCAGAAGCAGGCTATGTACCACAATGCGCATTGTATAACACTTTGTACAGGACATATTTCATCCTTCCTAACGTAAATTGTCATATCTCATGCTGAGCCTTTACACCTTAATTTAATTACTTGGAACGTTAGAGGCCTTCGCGATCCCCGGAAATGCAGGCAAATCCTCACATATTTGGACAGACATCACGTACACATAGCGGTTCTGCAGGAAACCCACCTGGATCCTGCCCGCTCCCCTACATTCGCTAGTAAATGGGCCATGACCCGGGTTTTCTCCTCCTACTCCACGTACTCCAGTGGCGTAGCGATCCTGGTAAAACGGAACACACCTTTTATTCTGGGGGGTACACAGCAGGATCTCATGGGGCGCAGCTGTATACTTTGGGGCACGCTGGGGTCTCAGTCAGTTACGATAGTATGTTGTTATGGGACCAAACATTGATGCCCCAGACTTCTATACTACACTGTGGGGACGCATATTACAGGTAGGATCTACTCATATTATCTGGGGGGGAGATTTCAATTCCGCCTTCAACCCGACAGTAGATAGATCTAACCTCTCCCCCGTACACTATACCCAAACACAAGCGGCCATACAGGGAATACTCGCGGCTCATGGGCTCACAGATGCTTGGCGCCACGTCCACCCTGAAAGAAAAGAGGGCACCCACTATACTGCCCTGCATGCCTCTTGGGCTCGTCTGGATTACTGGGTGGTCTCCCCGGGGGCTGTCTCCTGGCTTAAACAAGCCACACACCTTGCCAGAACCTACTCCGATCACTCACCGGTCCTTATAACGATTGCCCCGCCGAGCTCGCTGTCCACTCCTCGATTCTGAAGACTCGCGCCCGAGGCCTTGCTTGACACGGTGTTTAGGGCTGAGGTCGGAGAGGAAGTCACCAATTTCTTTCAGGTCAACATTGACTCGGTCTCCTCGGTGGGTGTGGTCTGGGAGGCCTTTAAGGTCACGATTCGAGGGGTTTGCATGGCTAAAAGCTTTGGGGTTTTGCGTGATTTGCGCCGCACTCTTCACAGGCTAGAGGGAGAACTTAAGCAACGGGAGGCTGACCTTTGGGGGGTTGACTCGGGCCCATCTCTTGCGTCCTTTAGAGAAAAACTCACGGCGGACTCTGAGGCACGCTTTCGGGGAAAGTACTATACCGCACGCAGGTACGGCGAGGGCGAACGCCCTGGTAGGCAGCTAGCACAAACTATTCGTCTCCCTAGATTTGCTAATTACGTGCTTGAGATTAAAGATTCTGCTGGCGTGCGACATAGGGACAGCCAAGATATTCTACACACCTTTACTGAATTCTATGCGGCCCTATATGACACCTGCAGAGATGCACCCCCCGGCTTTGCCTCATTCCTGCAGGATATTACCCTCGGTTGGCTTGGTGATACACAGCGGGAGTTTCTTGCTGCGCCTTTTGAGAATGATGAAATACACGAGGCGATAATGCAAATGAAATCTGGTAAGGCCCCAGGCTCGGATGGCCTTCCTATTGATTTTTATAAGGCGTATATTGCCCAATTACTCCCAGTTCTCAAACTCGTTTTTAATGAGGCGCAAGAGCTCGGTTGTCTCCCCCCATCCATGAGGTTGGCATTGATTTCGTCTCTTCTTAAGCCCGGTAAAGCAGCGGATTGCTGTGACTCTTACAGACCATTATCCTTACTTAACACGGATACTAAAATCCTCGTGAAAATCCTAGCTAACCGCCTCAGCTTATTAATGGACAAATTAGTCCTTCCGGACCAAGCTGGCTTCATCCCTGGCCGGGCGACTTCACAGAATCTTCGCACGCTCTTCTCCACCCTTCGCACGGTAGACCCAAAGATACCCTTGGCTGCTGTATTTCTTGACGCCACAAAGGCGTTCGACTCTGTGGAATGGGACTACCTTTTCGTAATCCTGCAAAACATGGGCATGCCGCTGGGATTTACGTCTTGGGTTCGCCTGCTCTACACCAAACCCGAAGCCAAGGTCCTTATTAATGGCCATACTTCGCCCTGCTTTCCCATCTCCCGCGGAACGCGGCAGGGATGCCCACTCTCCCCACTCTTGTTCGCCCTCGCGGTTGAGCCACTCGTCTCCAAGATTAGACAATACCATCAGGACAAAGCCCTTCGATGCCCACTTCGACATATTTTGATTTCCCTATATGCGGATGACATCACGCTATATGTCAGGGAGCCCCAGACAAATCTTAACTCGCTGCTTCGCGAGTTTGTAAGATTTGGGGGACTATCCGGGATCCATATAAACTGGTCTAAGTCCCAACTTTTTCCCCTTACCTCATCGGTCACGGAATTTGCTCCGGACTTTCCCATCGAGTGGTGCCCTGAAGAGGTTAAATATCTCAGCATATACGTCTCCGCGAACCGCGACGAACTGATGCGGCTCAATTACGGTTGTGCCCTGGATGGGATAAGGGACAATGTCACACGATGGATCGCCCTTCCGCTATCCATTGCAGGACGCATATCCCTGATCAAAATGGTTATCCTTCCTAAACTCCTTTATTTATTCATGAACATACCCTATTATCCAGGTAGAGCCTTTTTCACGATGCTCCGGACAGAACTGATTCGCCTCACCTGGGGTGGTAAACAACCCAGAATACAATGGGACGTTCTCACTCGGCCATACTCACAAGGGGGGTTCGACATACCAAATTTTTAACTCTACTACACATGCGCTCAGGCCCATTATGCACATTTCTGGTTCCACCCCCCCAGATATATGCCTCAGGTGGCCGCCGAACACTGGTTATCCGATCCCATTCCATTAGAGGGTGCCATATTCACCGCCACTGCACCGCGCACTGATGACCCATCCCCAATCACCAGCACTGTGAAGGCATGGCACCACATTGTTACCAGAACTCAGGCCCCCATGCTATACTCACCCCTGCTTCCCCTGGTATATCACCCGAAAATGCCTGTCCTTCAAGAAGGTGTTTTTCGGAAAACTCAAGTTAAATATGGTATTAAAACCTGGGGGGATCTCTACCTTCATGGCACATTCCGCACCTCGCAGCAACTTTTCTCCACACAACCACCTTCCCCCATGGACATTTTTTTATATGTCCTATTGCGCCAGGGACTTAAGGAGCATACCCCTGCCTTCCCTCGGGAGCCCCAGGAAGTTACCCCTCTGCGCTTAATATTAGATAGAGATGCGGCGCATCACCTGGTTTCTTCCCTATACCATACTCTGTACACCACTCAGAGCATTACACAGAATACTACTAGGGACAAATGGTCTGTAGAATTGGGATTGGTTATTACTGATGGGCAGTGGACCTATTGCTGCACACAGACGGAACAAAGCACGTCCAGTTGCCGCCTCCGTATTCTCCATTACAAATTTCTACACCGCACATACTATACACCTGCTAGGCTTCATCGCTTTAAATTGCGGGACAATGATAGATGTGACCGGTGTGGGGTCGCAGGGGCTGACTTCCTGCACCTGGCCTGGGACTGCAGGGCCGTGCAGGAGTATTGGCTCCTTGTACTCGAAGCCCTGGAACAAATGACCTCGTTACATCTTCCGCTTACACTCCTGGTTCGCTCTCCTTGGATACACTGAGGCCCTAGCAGTGAAACACCGGAAATTCGTCTCATTCAGCCTCCTTCTCGCCAAACGGCGCATAGCATGCCGGTGGGGTCGGGGCAGAGCACCTAAATTTAAGGATTGGATCCAGGACATGGTATTCTGGCAGGACCAAATGTGCGCCTTTGCTGATCTGCTTCCCCTAACCTCCCGCCCTCGAGATAATTGGGGACCCCTCACGGCATATCTGCTTTCACACCCTATTGATGGGTCCGACAACACACAGACTGGTAATGTGGCACCTGCCTGAGTTCTTCATGCGTGATATATGCTTCTGTACACCCCCGTGCCCCCCCCCTTTCATGGACCCACCTTAAGACTGTATGCTGCTGCTATGTGTAACCTATAGTTTTTCCCCATTACACTGCCTCTGATGTTTTGTACACTGATTTATTGCTCATTGTGGTTTTTTTTTAGCCTCAATACCGGATTCGTTATCTCATTGTATCTGTTTATCCTGTACATTCGTCATGATACATTGCCTGTATTTATGTCTGCCTATTTTGTTCTTGAAAATGCATAAATAAATAAAATAAAAAAATAAATAAAAAAAAAGCTACTGGTTGATCCTGACCCTCTGCATTAAGTTGTGACAAAACAGCCCCTACCCCCAAATCAGATGCATCTGTTTGGACAATGAATTGTTTGGAATAGTCAGGACTTTGCAGAATGGAAGCAGTGCACATGGCCTGCTTGAGGTCATCAAATGCCTTCTGACAGCTAACTGTCCACTGAACTTTCTTGGGCATTCTTTTTGATGTAAGATCATTCAAGGGAGTCACTATAGTCCCATATCCTTTCACAAATCTTCTGTAGTACCCAGTCAGGCCCAAGAAAGCTCTGACCTGAGTCTGGGTAGTGGGAGCAACCCAGTCAATGATGGTCTGGATTTTGCTCTGCAATGGTTGAGCCTGGCCTCCACCCACAAGGTGGCCCAGGTACACAACCTTACTCTGCGCTATCTGGCACTTGGTGGCCTTGATAGTGAGACCTGCTTTCTGCAGAGCCTCCAAAACATTCTTTATGATCCACCATTAAGTGTGGCCTGCCCCTGCCTCAGCACTCTCGAGTGTTGGTGATCGAGGCCCTCCTCCACCCGCAGGTTTCCCTGCGCCTCATCCCTGGTGGTCCAGTGGACCTCTGTCTCCTTCCTCTCACTCTGCTCTTTCACTCGTTTTCACTCGTTTTTCTACCACTTTTATCTTTCACCTTTCTGCACTTTTCTACATCTATGCTCTTTTGTGCCTTATTTCTGCTCATTTTCCCTTCCTCTCGCTCTGCTCTTTCACTCGTTTTCACTCGTTTTTCTACCCTCTTTTATCTTTCACCTTTCTGCACTTTTCTGCATCTCTGCTCTTTTGTGCCTTATTTCTGCTTATTTTCCCTTTTTTCTTTATCCCTTATTTCCTCCCTTTATCTTTCCCCGCCGCTGCTGCCTCCGCGGCCCCGCCCCCCCAGCGCGACCGGCCCAATCCAGCTCCCCTCCCCGCTCCCGCCTCCCAGCTGTCCAGCCCTCCCCGACCCCTACTTAATGGCGGCCACTGTGCGGCTGCGCCGCTGGTGCACCGAAGGCGCGTCAAAGGCAAGCCCATCTGCGCCCGTCCGCGACCCGTCCGCGACCAGCGCCAGGAACCCTGGACCTCCGCCCCGCCAACGCTACAACCCAGCAGCACTCCACGCACTCAACCCAGGCCGCAACAACAACTGCAAGCTAGCATCACCAGCCGACACCCACGGACCCTTCAGCTGTCACCGCTGCCGGCACACCTGCAGCACCGCCAAGAACACAGATCTAGCACAACCCGCCCACAAGAACACAACCGAATCGAAGACCCTGCAATGCATCCTCCTCAACGTCCGATCCCTCCACAAACACGGCACAGAAATCTGGGACCTCCTCGACAGCCATCCAAGAAAAAGGGGACTCCGGGCTGTTTAAAGAGGTCCAGCGTACAAGCCCTATCAATATATTGAACAAAAAGAGGTACGCATTTCCTCAACGTGTACATGTAAGACCTTCTGAGTGCAGGTCGACGTGCAGGTAATGTCCCAGGCACCCAAAGGGGGGAGGGAGAACCCCTTTCGGAACTAGGGCCCTCACACACCCAGCAAGCTAGGTGTCATGCTTCATCATATGGGCCTGCTCCTCGTCGGGTCGGCGCTGCAATACCCGACGGGCACCCATAAAGGGGCTCTTTGCCGGAGATCTTTTGTTCCTGCCGTATGGGTGCCATGGGTGTGAGGGGCCTAGTGTATGTGTAGATGTGCTGAATAGTGAAATTAAAACAAGTAGGGAATCCTTAGAGCAATTTTAATCTGGGAGGATCCCTGCCTGATTAAAAATTAGTAAGGAGAGGCGACTGTCAAGCTATCAAGAGTCAAGAGGCGCTCTACTCCTAGATGGTCGACATGTTTCACGCCTATCAGTCCTAAGGATCAGGCGGCGTTTCTTCAGGACCGTGAAATATAACTATCTACAACAAGTGGGGGTAATATGTGCCACTGAATAATATAATGAGGTGGTCTGGTAAAGATTTACCTGCCACCACAAAAAGTGCGGGGTATTACCTGCAGGCACTGGGGCAAACCTGCATGAAAGAACATGAGAACACAAAATTATTTATGATAATGCCCAAAAGGTGCTGACCGCGTGTCAATTAATGTGGGGTTAATGGCCCCTTACAATTTGTTCATTACACTGTGCAGGCGGTCAAGAGGTAAAAACAAATAGCAACATACAATAGGAGACAAAGATGGCAACAGAGAGAAGATATCGTTGTGACTTAATATATGGCATCAAGAGTATGTTATCAATAGTGCCATTGTGAGGGGTGGTGAACTTAGCTCTAAGACTCACCTATAGTTGGTGAAAATTTCGCCCCATCTGCTTCAGCACAGCTTATGACATCTATATTAGGATGTCTATTTAACATAGGAGAAAGGCATATTCATGAAATGTTAAAAACTCATGAAACAGGTCCTGTATTGTCTGCTCACAGAAAAACAGGCCCACCTCTCTGGGACCTCGTTCGGTAAAGAGTGCGATAGGGTAGTATGCCGGGGCAGTTTCAGAGCATACCCCTGAACTACCTCCTAAACCCCGTGTCGATGCGGAAGGGGGGGGGGCGGCACGGGTCCACGGCCCCACACACCAGTCCCAAAACCTCAAAAAGGTCACGCCACTGGTGCCGTGTGTGACACAGGCCCGCTCCTCCACCCACCACAGGCTGGGGTAAAAAGGAGAGTAGGACCCAAGGGGTAGACTCAGTTACTTAGGCCCCAGTCCCTACAGCCATCAAAGCAACCCGCTTACCTTAGCCTTGTCGCCACAGAGTGCTGAGTGTTTCTCTGAAGCTTGAAAAAACTCACCCGCTTCTATTGGAAGCCACGTAGCTCACCTACCCCCTCGCGCTGAAGCCGGGATGGTGCTGAGCGGCCAAACAATGCTGCTTATAAACATCAAACCGTTCGCCGTACGAGGGTGGCGGGAAGCTGATCGGAACCAGCTGTGGGAAGGGCGTATCATGTAACCTGTCAACGTATGCTGGTGAGAGTGGCAAAAGCATGTCGGCCATCTTGGAGTGGATAGTAGTTCATTGCCAGTAGTGCAACCCACAGGGCAATCGAAAGGTTTTAAGAGGCTGCATTAATTTCGGTGACCATAATAGTGATCAGTGATCCCATAGTAAGGTCTAATAGGGCGGAACATAGGTAACAGGACTCGACAAGAAATTAAAAAATTTAAAAATGTGTCATCATGAGTCAATTTGTTACGTGGACAATTGTACCACGAGTGTAATCGATTGAATTGTCGGTATGGTGTCATTGTGAAGGTACTGATTCAAGAGTGCATTCCCTGGGTCAATAAGTATCAGTGAATATCATCTACTAGACAGGGGGACACATTAAAGTGTATAAGACCCTGAAACACCCCTATAATATCGAAAAAAGTGCCGGTCGAGGTCATATATAGCTGATGATTCAGAGATGCACTGTCAGGTCAATAAAGTCATGGGCCGAGTAGAACGATGCCTCGGAGTATTTATGAATCTGAGCCCCCCTTAAAGTGTTGTAAAAAATGCAAGGAGTAGTCAAAGGACCTAAGCCTGGATAGTGAGAGTCCATCGTCATCAATAGTTCTAGGACAGAGAAACCCATGGTATTTCATCATTTAGTCCCTGGTGGTCTAAGCCTAGGCGATGCACCCATCGTTGCTCAATCCTAAATAGTGCTGATTGCGTGATGCGTGGGCGTGCCTCCAGAACCAACCATCGCAAACTTTCAGGGAGATGGTTGCGTTCCTTAAAATGGGTATATAGTTTGGTGGTGGTTTTCTGACAGCGGATATTACTCTTGTGTTCCGAGATCCTATTCTTAACCGCCCTCATAGTCATACCCACATATTTTTTGTCACAGGGGCACATCAGCAGATATATACATTGGGATGTGTTGCAATTAGTGTGGGTGTGTATCCTCCAGGTGAAGGAATCTGTTAGTGCAATCTCCTTTGTTGGTTTGGTTTGTGGGCAGGCGGCACAGGAGCCACAGGGATAGTGGCCCTGCACCGGGGAAGGTCCCATAAGGTTCTTTGCACACTTATGCATGCTGGTTTGGGTCTTGTGTGCACGAGCATGTCTTTCAGGTTACTCGTTCGTTTGAACGCAAATCTGGGTTTGGGAATTTCAAGGGACCCTGTGTTAAGGATCCCCCAGTGTTTAATGATTACTTTCTTAAGTCTGTTAGATCCTGGTGTAAAAGAAGTCACACAAGTCAAAATATCACTGGGTTCCTTTTATTTTACTTCTAACAAGGCCTCCCTGTTATTATTCCTTACTCTTTTTAATGATTTTTCAACATGATGTGGGGGGTAATGTCTCTTGATCAGGTTCTCGGCTAGTGACTCTGCCTCTATTTTGTAGTCGTTGATGGTGCTACAATTTCTCCTAATACGGAGAAATTGCCCAAAGGGCAAGTTGTCCCTCAACGCTCGTGGGTGGTGGCTGTGGTATGACAACAGACTATTCCTGTCCGTAGGTTTTTTGTACAGGGAAGTCTGCAAGTGTCCATCATGAATGCTGATTTTAAGGTCAAGGAATGGTATACAGGTTGCTGAAATGGTCTTAGTGAACTTGAGATATTCATTCTTTGTATTGACCCAGTTGCAAAATTCTTTGCATGTATTTAAGTCACCCTTCCAGAAAACAAGAATATCATCGATATATCTTTTCCACAGTCTCAAGTTGTTCAGGTAGGGGTTACTCTGATGGTAAATAACCTCCTCTTCGAAGGCCGCCATGTAGAGGCAGGCTACACTTGGAGCAAAGGTACTCCCCATAGAAGTACCTTGAGACTGATGGAAAAGTTGGTTCTTGAATTCGAAGAAGTTTTCCGTCAATGCTAAAGTTGCACATTGCATGATAAGGGTGACTGGCGTGGGTGACGACCAATCGACCTGTTTCAGTGCTGTTTCTATAACAGTGAGTGTAGCTCTTTGTGGTATGTTGGTATAGAGCTGCTCCACGTCCAACGTTACCAGCAGGTCAATGTCTCGTGTGTCTCTTATTTCTCCCATTATACGTAGTATGTCAGTCGTATCCCTCACATATGAGGGAGTCTGTTTCACCAGAGGTTGGAGAAAGTGATCACAAAAATCGATAATGGTTCGAGGATTGAGCCTATTCCTGAGACAATTGGTCTCCCAGGGATTGGTGTTGTCCCCTTGTGAATTTTGGGGAGGGTGTAAAAGTAGGGCGTGCGTGATTCCTTGGTTATGAGGAAGTCAGCTTCTCTTTTACTCAACCACCCATTGTTTTCTGCCTCAAATACCATTATTGAGATCTCGGTGGTAAGTCTAGTAGTCGGATTGACTGCGATAGGGGTATAGAATTTCCTATTACTCAATTGGCGAAGGCACTCCTGATCATAATCCGTAGTGGATTGTATGACAGTTGCCCCACCCTTATCTGCCTGTTTAATGGTGATGCTTGTATCATCAGTAAGGGACTTGACCGCTAGTCTCTTGTTTTTCGATAGGTTGTAAAAAGGAGGGGGCCCCACAGTGGTAGTTTGGAGGTCTTTGAGAACCGCCTGCTCAAATGTAAGAACTTCCATGGGAACCATACTGCTGTTGGGGGTGAAGGTAGATGGATTCCTTAACCCTGAGTCTTGTAGGGCAGGAGTAGGTTTGTCTTGAAAAAATGCCCTAAGGCGGATTTTTCTAAAGAAATTCTGCACTTCACTCAGGTCCCTGAATTTTTCCATTTTGGGAGTGGGGACAAAGCCCAGTCCCTTTTCCAGTACTTTCAATTCAGTCTCAGACAAGGAACGATGTGATAAATTGACCACTAGGGTCTCTTGTTCTGTGTTTTGCTCCGTGTATCCATTGAGCTCTGCTGGTTGTCTTGCCATTGGACCGTTTTATGTCCGCCTCTTCTGTTGCGCCCTTTTCCTCTGCCCCAACCTCTGCCTAAAAAAGGTGGGTTGCTAGAGGGAAAGTATTGTTAGTGGGCCCTGAGGATATACCGGAAAGGGCCAGAAAGGTTGGGGTGGACCCTGGAAGTTAGGTAGGTTGTAATTAGGAAAATTAGGGCGGTTTCCTCTTCTCTGTCTGTTACCACCCCAACTACCTGTGCTCGAGTCACTACTTGATGACCCCCTTCTGGTAGTATCCGTACTCTCGCCTGAGGAATAGCTATTCTTTGTAGAGGTATAGTCTGTTCTCAAATAGGGATATACTTTTTCTTTCTCGAATTTTTGTATATCCTTTTGCAATTTGCTAACCTTTTGTTTCATGAGATACTCTTTTTGTTCTGCTATCTCATTGTTGAGTTCGTTAAGTTTGGATTTGAACTGAGTTATCTGGACCGTGGTCTTCAGAGATCCCTCTGCGATTTGTATCCTAACGAGGAGGGCGTCGGCTATTCTCTTAGCTGTGTTTATAATCAAGATGAGCCAGTCCCTGGTGCATTTCCATGCTACCAGGGACCACTCTTTCTTGAACATCTGATCTTCCAGAAAGAGTCTTGGAAAGTTTTTTACCATAAGGCCGTTGGGGGCGATGTTAGCACGTATATATTCTGTCATCAACGTCCGATCCCTCCACAAACACGGCACAGAAATCTGGGACCTCCTCGACAGCACCACCCCGGACGTAGCGTTCTTCACCGAAACCTGGACCAACACCACCTCGGGACCGGACATCGCCATCGCCATCCCCCAAGGATACAAGATCTCCAGGAAGGACCGCCCCTCCCGCCCCGGAGGAGGAATCGCCATTGTCCACAAATCCAGCCTCCGCCTGATCACACTCCCCGACGAGCCCACAGAACTGATGGAACACCTTCACTTCAAGATACTGGCCAGCCCCACCGCCACCCTCCGAGGAACCCTCATCTACCGACCCCCTGGACCCCTGGACCCTTCGCCAACTCCATCACGGACATTATCTCCCCGCAGGCCATCGCATCCACCAACTACACCCTGCTGGGAGACCTCAACTTCCACCTCGACAACCAACTGGACCCCAACACCACATCCCTCCTGGACAACCTCCACAACATTGGACTCCGCCAAATCGTGACCGAGCCCATGCACTCAGCAGAACACACCCTTGACCCCCTCTTCACTACAGGAAACTCCATCACCTTCAGCCACACCACCGAACTCCCATGGACCGACCATCGTTGCGTCCACTTCACCTTCAGAACACCCACCATCCACAGACACCAGCACCTGCTTCCACGAAGAAACTGGACCAAAATCACAGACGACCAGCTCATCTCCTCACTCAACAACTCCACCCAAACCATCGCGGAAAACGACGACCCCAACACCGCAGCCCGAACCCTGCATAGATGGATCTCAGACAGCACCAACACCATAGCCCCCCTCAAGAAAAACAACAATACCTGCGCCAAGAAAGCCAGATGGTTTACCACCGAACTTCGAGAGTCCAGACGCACATGCCGCCGCCTCGAAAAGGCCTGGAGGAACACCAAATCCACAGAAGCCCACAACAACTTCAGAGCCGCCACCAACGCCCACCATCAACTCATCAGAGAAACGAGGTAAAAAGCGATTGAAGACAGAATCTCCACCCACGCGCACAACAGCAAGGAACTCTTCAGCATCATCAAGGAGTTTGCCCAACCCACCAGCGAGTCTACCGACATCCCTCCCTCACAAGACCTCTGCGACGAACTCAGCACCTTTTTCCACCACAAAATCAAGAGCATCTACGACAACTTCGACGAAGACAACCAACACATGAACCCTCACCAACCACCCCTGACACCCGGAAACCAGCGATTGACGACTGGACAGGCCTCACCACCGAAGACACACTGAAGACAATGAAGTCAATCCACTCAGGGGCCCCCACGGACCCCTGCCCCCACCACATCTTCAACAGAGCCGCCGACACCATCGCACCCAATGCTCCGCCACACCATCAACCGCTCCATGGCGACCGCCTCATTCCCCGACGACTGGAAACACGCCGAGGTCAAGCCCCTCCTAAAGAAACACTCAGCGGACCCCACCAACCTCAAAAACTACAGACCCATCTCCCTGCTCCCGTTCCCGGTGAAAGTCATCGAGAAAGCCATCAACAGCCAACTCGCCACATTCATTGAAGAACACAACATCCTCGACTCCTCCCAATCCGGCATCAGAAAAAACCACAGTACGGAAACCGCCCTCCTCGCCGCAACAGACGACATCCGCACCCTACTGGACAAAGGAGAAACAGTAGCCCTCATCCTCCTTGACCTATCAGCGGCGTTCGACACAGTCTCCCACCGCACCCTAATACGCAGACTCTCACGATGCAGGAATCCAGGACAAGGCCCTCGACTGGATCCGCTCCTTCCTCTCCGGCAGGACGCAGCGGGTCAGACTCCCCCTTTCCTCTCGGACCCCACACCTACCACCTGCGGAGTCCCCCAGGGCTCCTCCCTCAGCCCGACGCTCTTCAACGTCTACATGGCTCCACTTGCCCCCATCGTCAGAACCTACGGACTCAACATCGTGTCATACGCAGACGACACCCAGCTCATCCTCTCCCTATCCAACGAGCCCAACACCGCCAGACGCAACTTTCGAGAAGGCATGGAAGCCGTCGCCAAATGGATGAAAAACAGCTGCCTACAACTAAACACCAACAAAACAGAAGTACTCATCATGGGCCCAAACCCCGACGCCTGGAGCGACACCTGGTGGCCCTCCGCCCTCGGAAACCCGCCAACCCCCACGGACCACGCACGCAACCTGGGAATCATCCTGGACTCCAAGCTCAAAATGGACCGCCAGATCAACTCTGTCTAGTCTTCCTGCTTCCACACCCTCCGCCTCCTTCGTAAGACCTTCAAATGGATCCCCTCGAACACCGAAAGACTGTCACTCACGCCCTGGTCACCAGCAGACTCGACTACGGCAACGCACTCTACGCCAGAATAAACAAAAACCTCACCCGCAAGCTACAGAACATCCAGAACGCCGCGGCAAGACTGGTCCTCAACCTGCCAAAACACTGCCACATATCCCAGCACCTGCGCACACTCCACTGGCTCCCCATCGAGGTGAGAATCACCTTCACGATGCTCACCCACGCACACAAGGCCCTCCACGGCACCGGACCAGCATACCTGAACAGCCAACTCAAATTCCACGCACTCCAAAGTACCCTACGATCAGCCCAGCTCTCCTACGCCGTGGTCCCACGCACCAGAAAGACCAGATCGGGAGGCCGCTCCTTCTCCTTCCTCGCGGCCAAAGCATGGAACGCCCTTCCGCTCCACCTCAGACAGACAACATCGCTCCCCATCTTCGCAAGAAACCTCAAAACCTGGCTCTTCGACAGACCCCCTCCTTGATGGAATGGAACCTGCACCCCCCCCCACCCCTAGCGCCTTGAGACCCTTACGGGTGAGTAGTCGCTTTTTAACAAACCCCTGATTGATTGATTGAGGTGGACCAGGTGATCCTCCCAGGTGGAGCTAAAGACAGCTATATCATCAAGATATGCTGCACTATAGGCTTCCAGGCCTGTAAGGACTTTGATCACCAACCTTTGGAATGTGGCAGGTGCATTCTTCAAGCCAAAAGGCATCACAATAAATTGATAATGCCCACTAGGGGTTGAAAATGCTGTTTTTGGTTTAGCATCCTCAGCTAGTCTGATTTGCCAATATCCAGCAGTAAGGTCAAATGTGCTCAAGAACTTGGCTGAGGCCAAAGTGTCATCTGCCCTAGGAATAGGGTGAGCATCAGTCCTAGTGACTGCATTGAGCCCCCTGTAGTCCACACAAAACCTAATTTCTCTCTTACCACCCTGGGTATGAGGTTTGGGTACCAGGACCACTGGACTAGCCCAAGGCCTATCTGAGGGTGGTTCAATTACTCCCAATTCCAGCATCTTTTGGACCTCAGTCCTGATGCAATCTCTGACATGGTCAGGCTGCCTGTAAATCTTATTTTTAACAGGTAGACTCTCACCTGTGTCCACTTCATGGGTACACCAGGTGGTCTGACTAGGAGTCAAAGAAAACATGTGTCTGTATTGATTGAGGACTTTCCTACAATCAATCTGCTGTTGCTCAGTGAGGCTGCCTGCCAAGGCTACACCATCAACTGAGTCATCTTCAGAGTTCTGTGAGAGGAGATCAGGAAGTGGGTCACTCTCTTCCTCCTGTCCCTCATCTGTAGCCATGAGCAAGCCCATGTCTGCCTTGTTCACATAGGGTTTGAGCCTGTTTACATGGAGCACCCTATGGGGGCTCCTGGGAGTTCCAAGGTCCAGCAAGTTAGTGACCTCTCCCTTCTGCTCAGTAATAGTATGGGGTCTGTTATAGGGATTCTGCACATACATTCTGCTATGCACAGAATAATAGGACCTCGGAATATAGTGGTGAGCCAACCATAAACCTTAGCACCTAAAACCCCAACCGACTAGCTGTAGCGTCTCATTAGCAACAATACTACCAATGATTAGACAACCCAGAACACGGTATCTCTCTCTCTCAGGACTCGCAGTAGCAAGAACACCCTTTCATAACTTACTCATACCTGTCCACAACGTGCGTAAGAAGAGACACTGTATAGTTTAAAATGTTTATTTCAACTACCGTGCTCTAAGATACAGTACACGTGCCAGTACTATCAGCATAATGCATAAGGATAATATAAGCAGCATAGTTACAACTCCATAGAATACAAACGGGGAAAGCATTTCATAAAGCAGTGGATATATGGTTAAATAACAATACCACCCTCCCCGAGCTAGTTGCTTGTTTATTATAAAAACAGAAGACCTCTGGGCTTTGTCTAGCGAACCCCCATACCTCAGTATCTAGATGTAAAGTTTACATCATCAGATAAGCACAGCTCTTCTCTCTGGAAAGGTTTGTATCCAAGTGTGTCTAACATTGAAACCACAATATTAAAAGTACCTGAATTTCCCCCGTGCAGCTGCATTCAGTGTTATGTCTAAGTGCGAGGGGCTGACCAAATCAGCAAGAACAAGGGACATTGTTTTTCGACCTTGTACATGATGTGCAGACGAAACCCAAAGGGGATAGGAAGAAAGGTTAAAGGCAGAAATGCAGACAGTTCTAAAATAGCCGGGCACAAGCAGATTCTGGGAAAACAAAGGCACAAAGTAACGTGCGCAAAAAGGCATCATGGCAGCCAGGCCTAAGCTAACTTAGCAATGCAGACCATGAGTCCACAAACCACACGACACCCTCCCCTGGTCAGTCCAACGGCAAAGACATAGGACGATGACAGAGTTCAAATAGATGGAGCAGAACGGCAATGGACGTGAAAAAAATATATAATAGATAAAAACATCCAGGGTGGCAGAAACACAGAAAGCGGAGGCCCCCTAATCCAAAAAGGTGTAGGTGCAGAAAAAAGCCACACCTTCCAAGAGGACATCATTGGAGCCATCGGAAAAAAGAGATGCCATCCAGTCCAATAAATCAAAACTGCATTCATGTTCCTCGCAAGAGGGAGCAGTGAACAGTATTGCGGGACAACTTGCGTGATACTCAATATAACTTTGTTGTAGGAGATTCTGAGCAGCCGCCCAGATATCCCATTGAGCCAAAATTCCAAGTGCAGCCGCACGCGCCATATAGCGAGGTCCGGAACAGTCCCGTTCATGGGCCTCTAAGGGATCCACCAACTGGACAAAATCCGGGCGAGACAGAGACGTATTGGAAAGGCAGTAATCCAAGGACCAGGAGAAAGGACAATGGATGCAGGACATCACAGGTTGCACGCAAGTGAAATACGCAAAGCGAAAAGAAAGTTTATATGACACACCAAGGGTCACCAACGGCAGGACGCCAAAGGCAGAGATGATGCGTTCACGGAGCATCCGGAGCCGACTGTGGTCGAGCAGGACCCCAGGAAGTGCAGCCATTGCGTAGCACACAGACCAAAAGCAAAACACCAGCCGCTAAGGCGAGGATCAACGGAAAGCCTCCAAAGACGCTGGAAAAAATGAAATGAATAAAAGCTGGTATTACACCAAAAATAGTTTGAAAGGAGGTAACAAGGCCAGAGCCCACAACTTTAAAAAAGTGCACAAGACCTTCGGTTCGTGAAGCATTGAAAACACGGTGAATCAGTACACCAAAATGTTGTGGGAGGTTTGTGTTCAACAGGGCCTGTATTTCACTGTGGGTACTCGCCACCTGGAGAATGAATGTCTCCCGGGCGGATGTGAGCATAACCTCCTGATTCAATAATAGTGCCTTTATTCTGCTCAATTTATTGAAATCCGCCCTCAGAGTAGGAATGGAAGGCCAAACGGAACTATCCATGATGTCGTGCGGGGGAGGAAAAAGCACATTTTTGCAGCAGACAACCTTGTGTGAAACTGTAACAACATAGGGTATGCCGGACAGCATGCCACAGCAGTCCTGGTTATTCAAAAGCAGATAGCTACCATTTGCAAGCACTGGGGGCCTGATTCACAGAACTAACTTACGTCAAAAACGTAAACGTAAACGTAAAGTTAGTACTTTTTAGGTATTCACAGAATACACTTACTCATTTTGGTATTCACAGAATGAACTTACTCATTTCGGTATTCACAGAAGTTAGTAGTCCTAACTTTAGGACTCCTAAATGCCTTCTGTGAATACCGAAAGTCTTAAAGTTAGGATTTTTCTCAGTTTAGGAGTAGTAAAGTTAACTTTACTACTCCTAAACTGAGAAAAATCCTAACTGTGAATACCAAAATGAGTAAGTGTATTCTGTGAATACCTAAAAAGTACTAACTTTACGTTTACGTTTACGTTTACGTTTTTGACGTAAGTTAGTTCTGTGAATCAGGCCCAGTGAAAGTAGGAGAAATAGCAGGAGCAGGAATGCCCTTTAACACACAAGCAAGATTCGGAGCCGAAACGTTACAAGCCCCGTGTAATTGAATGTGATTGCAAACAAGGGAATGACCCACAGTTGAATCGCATGACTCCCCGTGAGAAAAACCTCCCTTCCGTCTCTAAGGCATCTAAACATGAAAGGCAAGGACCAAAGTTCATGCAGGAAGGCACTGCCCAAAGGCTGGAAACGGCCCACAGGATAATGCTTCATACACGAACTAAATTCAAACAATGAAAAAGGCAAAGCGATAACCCCGTGTACTAGCCACACAGCAGAATCCAATTCTGCGACAGAGAATGGTAAGGGCTCTATTTTTTCGATATGCAACAGAGTGTATGCTGCATCTTTCATGGACATAAACCGCTGTTTCTCAGTCAAATGAAAAGGTAAGAATAAGGCAGTGGTGTTTAAAAACTGCCAAGGAACCTTCCCCATCTTAAGTGTTTGCAAAGTCCATGCAAACTGCATTACTGAACGCTAATTGATTTTGACCATGATATAACACAGAAACATCATCTTGTACAATATCAACAACAGAGGAAATAATATTCTCTAATGTGTAAATGCGGGAAGACAGGGTATTAATACTATTGTCAACAACAGCAAGCACTTTTTCTTAATTAGCTTGATCGATTTCCCAAAGACGGGAAGCAGCTTCAATTTGCGAAAGCTTCCAGAGTTCATTGTAAGTCTCATATATGAATCTCTTCGGTCGAGGACCACGAGGCCCTAGAATAAAGTCGGACAGATCAATGTTGCCTGATAGGAGGGATAAATGTTGTTTAACAGAATCTAAGGAAGAGTGCTGCAACCACTGTTTACATAATTTACCAACAGAATATGTTGTAACAGTACGAGAGTCAGAAAACCTTGGATCTGGCCTATCCTGTTTGTAGCCAGTATCTGTGTTATGAAAACGCAGTTGGCAGGCATTAGATGCAATGGGCCAAGCCAACCAGGGTGACTGAACAAACGCAGAGACATTAAACGAATTGTTCTGAAACAAAACCTGCAATTCGGTAAGGGACATATTAAAATACAAGCTTACGTTGGGAGTGGAAGACAAGACAGGAAAGGAAGGGGCATTCAATTGTTTGGACGTAGCCAAACCCCAACATGTCGTCTGATAGATGGTCTGATTTAAAAATAGAATTTGGGCCGGGATGAGGCAAGCACGGTGCAAGGCTTCTGTGCCCTGCACCTGCCATGCTTTGGAGCCCCAAATAGACTTCAAATCAATGGTGTCACACCAATGTTCATACCCAACCACAGCTAAGGCTTTTAAAAAGGAGCCGGAATATAGTAATTTGGTATGTGTTAACATGATTTTCTCAGTAAAGGAAGTGTTTAATTTAAAGAAATAGGACCCAGGGTTCGATCTATTAAAATCTGTAAAATAAGTAAACTTATTTTTAAGAGTTTGGGAGCTACCTGGCAAAGGGGTCGGACAATGTTCCCATTGGGTGTAATTAAAAAGACCCCGAAGGGTACTGGGTTTATGGAGAAAATGGTTGCCCCAATGCTGGTAACAATACAAATCAGCATAATTTGCAGAATTCATGTACAGATCTTCAGCATGAAAAGCAGCATACTATTTCAAATCAGCAAATAATGCTTCAACTGCATGCACATCCCAATAGTCAGAATGAATATTACTTTTTACGACATCACCCATTGAAACACGAAGGACATTTGGTACATTAATAATTTCGGTCGGTCCATGAATTTGGAAGTTTACCGCATCCCAAACGATGCCATCAGCGACTGGAACTGCTGAAATGTTCACAAAGGTGTGGTCTCGCTTCATGATTTGAGATGAAGAATGTGGAGCCAAAGTTCCAGCAACAGAGTTCACTGCAGAGCGTTCTGGCAAATAGTGTCCATTGATGAGCAGAAAAAACACGGTGACAAAGCCAATGGACATGAACAAAAAAATCAGGAAAAGTACCAACCAGATGTATGTCCATGGGGGATCAAAAATTGTCTCTGAACCAGGATACAAAAATACTGAATTTGGATGGGACAAGTGATGAAGTGGAATCCGAGTCAAAGGAATAACGTGTTGGGCTCAGTGGCGTTGTTGGAAAATGAGCCACGGACTCGGTTGCGGGGTAGGTATACTCGGACTCCTCGTTGTAAGGGGAATCCGGGTAGTCGTGCAGATTATCAGGCAAATCTACCATCTCGATAGCAACATCAGTGACCGTTCGGGCAGGAGGGCCATGAACATTCGTCCGGTAAATGACAGGACAAGAGACCGCTGGTGTAACACTATTCAGGATCGGCCAGATGTTGTAACTTGACATTTTCCACTGAGATGTATCTGTTCTCTTTGTGACCAGGAAGCGGTGGTAAGATGACTGTACGAGTTCCCTTCAAGCCGAGGACTGGAACCGGTGCACGATAAGAGGGGCCAAATTCTTTCTTGTTCTCCACCTTCTCTCGGACCAGATCTCCAATTTTCGGAAGCCAGCCGGCAACCGGAATCTGCAGTGCAGCGTCTGTGGCTGAAGGTAAATGTGTGATTGCAAGTTTGTCTCGGGCTTCTTGTAAGTCCTGTAACATAGTAGAATGATTATCTACATCAAAGATGGCGGATTGCGCCGCCATGTCTAGACCATCAAGGTCAGGCACAAACATTCTTATGCCGAAGAGCATTTCGTAAGGGGTCCGCCCACCCAGAGGTCTTCTAGGGAGATTATTAAGTGCACGCTGTACAGTATACAAGTGGGCCAGCCAGTTCCTGCCAGTACCTAAGACTCTAGCTGTCAAGGATTGCTTTAAGTCACGGTTCATTCGTTCAACAATCGAATTGCCCTCAGGCCGATACGGAGACGAAAATTTCACCCGCACCCCCAGTGAACCCATTGCGTCCTTGTAAGCCTTAGAGGCGAACGCTGGACCTTGGTCAGAATGGAAGGTGCCACAGGCGAAAATTCCCACAAAGACACGCAAATCCCTTATGACATTTCGAGCATCAGCACTTCGTTGTGGCCAAACCCAGATGAAACGTGTGCACGAGTCCACTGCAACTAAGATATATTTATATGCAGTGTCTGATGAGAATGGACCGCAGTGATCCAGGTAAACACACCCAAACGGTCTGTTAGAAATGCAGAGCGGGGTCTGTGGTGGCCGAGTAACCGTGGAAGGCTTAATCTGCTGACAAACGTCACAAGAAAGCACATAAGTACGGGTTTGTTTGTATAAACCACGCCACCAGTAACGCTGCTGCAAGATGGAAACAGTCGCTGACACTCCAGCATGAGCTGACGCCATGCCTTCGTGTGCCGCTGTTATCAAGGAAAGTCTGCGGTCCGGGTTGGGAATCAGCCGATCACCAACGTTTGGAATTCTTACATAAGGAGCCTGTTCGGGACCTAACTGATAAGAGTATTTGGAAGGGAAACCCCTAGGGTAATTAGCACCTTCCTTTGTCGCAGCAATAGCTGCTAGTATATCAGTATCTATTTTAGACATGGATCTGGTAACTGCTGCGACTGTGCACGTGGCTACTGCTGATTTGGCAGCTTCGTCTGCCAAACCGTTACCGACAGCATGTGCGCCCACACGCTGATGGCCAAGAGTGTGTACCACCTGTGTGAGAGGCAGACGTTGTTGTAAATCTGCCACTCGAACCCAAAGCATTTTATGCTTTATTGTGCTGCCTTTTGCGTCTCTATAGTCATTTTGTGACCAAAAGAAGAGATTGTCATTGTAAGACTGAACACAGTAATAGGAATCGCATACAATAAAAGTGGTCACATCCGGATTAGCGAACTCAAGTGCTAGCACCAATGCGCGCAGCTCGGCCAATTGTGCAGTACTGTCTCCCAGTGCTTGAGTATGCACTACAGTAGATTTAAATTTTCAGTTCACAAAGGAACCTGCAACAATAGCACACGCTGCTGAATAAGCATGCTTGGAGCCCGTGGCCGGCTGTGCTGAACCATCAGTATAGATAATACATTCGTATTCCTCAAGCGGTAGCAAAGACAGAGGAGGAGGATGAACAAATTCATACTGCAAAAACTCCTGAGTCTGAAGAGATGAATCAAAGATAAAAGTGACATCCGGAGACATCAAAGCTGTTGCACATTGTATCCAACGGGGGTGCAAAGCTTTAGAGTTCGGAACACTTGCTTTCGTCACTGCCTCTAGGGCAGGATAGGGTGTTACCACCAAAATGCGCTTTCCCTGTGCCAATGCGCGTTCCTTTAGAATCGCCATTTGCACTGCAGTCAAAACTTTCTCCACAGATGAAAAACGCATTTCTGCGGAAGTGTAAAGATGTGACTTGTATGCGATGGGTACTGTGTCACCTTCGTTAAAGGTTAAGTACGTGAAACCCACTGCCCCTGGAATGATTCTAATCACCAGGTTTGTGTGTTTATCACGAGTCAACAAGAATTTAGATTCAAGTAGGTCTTTCTGCAAAGACTGCAGAATGGAGGAATGCTCCGGAAGCCAGTATGACTTCGAAAAGTTAGGTTGTATCAAAGCATACAGTGGCTTGATACGCTGGGCATATTCGGGAATGTAAGTACGCCCGAAGTTCAGAAAACCCAGTAAAGACTGAAGTTTCTTCAGAGTGGTTGGAGGGCACAAAAGTGCACATTTCTCCAGAAAATGGGGGGCTAAGCCCTTACCTTCATTGTTGAACTCATAGCCCAAAAACAACACGGTAAATTCATCAATGTGTGATTTGGCAAAGTTAAACTTATAACCTAAAACCGCAAATTCGAGAATAATGCGGTCCACTCGGGATAGATGCGGGAACAATTCGTCGTCTGTCAGATAGATATCATCGACGTACGAACATGCATCTGGGTCTATGCCGTCTAACAAAAGACAACACGGGCAGCGAATACACCTGGACTGTTTTTGTAGCCCATAGGTAAACGCCTGAATTTGAATAATTTACCACCGCAGGTGAAAGCGCTCCATTGGCTACTCTCTGGGGCCAAGTTGTGTGTGTAGAATCCATTGGATAGGTCAAGTGTAGTTTTATATTTTTTACGAACAAGACTGTCTACTAACGCAGAACTATGTGTGTTTTGCACCGCAAAGGTCTGACAATGTGAGTTCAAATGTCGGTAATTCAAAACTAAGCGGTACGATCCATCGGGTTTAGAAACCGCGAAAAGGGGATTATTCATTGGTGATACGCATGTTTCAATTACTCCCTGATATTCCAATTGAATCAGAATTTCGGAAACAGGGCCTTTTGCTTCCCGCTTTATGGGATATTGGGGTTGTGGCTGTGGCAGCGACCGCAAAGGAATTTCATGGGGTGGTGAATCTTCATCCCAGCCCACGTGGTTGCGGTATAACGCTGGAGCCAGGGACACAGCCCACTTAGCTGCAAGAGCCTCCGCTTTATCCTTGGGGACATGGCGAGAAAAGCTCGGAAGGATTACCTCCTCCCCGTTATGCGCAGCAAGTACGAATGGGGGCGGCCAATCCGCCTCCGCTAACAAAATATCGTATGAAGAGGTCAGATTTTCCCAAAAATCCCTTTAATAACACGCTGTATGTCACCTTCAATTTGAATGACAATATTATATAGTCTGTCAGGGGTGCCACTCTGGTGTCTGCTGTCTCGACAGTAATGAATGTTTCAGTTGCTGTCGCCTCCACATGAGGACGTAGCGCCTCCCGCACTATGGTAACTTCCGCGGCGCTATCTAGGAGGGTCACTGCCCACGTCCAATCCAGGAGTCTCGTTCTCACCGTCTGTGGCATATCTCACTGTTACAGTGGCAACTTTTTTCTTCTGAAATTGTGGGCGAGAACGTTGAAAGTCGTCTGTTTTCCCTCTGACTTGTTGTCGAGGAAAATAAATTAATGCAAATAAAAGATGCATAAATACATTTCTAATGTCCTTGTTTTTCTTGATATGTAATCATTGTTCAAGCTCTTTATTCTTCTTGACTCATGCATGTGTAAGAGTAAGCATATAGGTCACGAGGGAGCATTCTTCACATTGCTTTGTTTGGAAAAACTGCCTCCAGCTGGTCAAATTTTTCTGCAAGCCAATAAGGAAAATCATCCTTATTTTGTGGGCGCTTGCCCATCATCGAATTAACCATGACAGGACTTATGGTTATACCGCCTGCTCCAGCTGGATGGGCTGCAACTCCAGGCGGGACTCCCTGGATGTTGCCTGTAACATACTGTACTAAAGCTCGATGCACTCGTATTAAAGACGAATGCAGATTACGCAGGTCAGCGAGCGGCAGCGTCATATAACGCGGATGCGGGGTATACCCGGCCAAAACAGGCCAAGTGGCCCCGTCAATTGACAAGGGGCCTAAACGAACCGTGGTAACCGGTTGGGGAGGGCGCCATCAAACCAAACACGGTGTTGCCAAGCCGTGAGCGGTACTTCAATATTCCTATATGGTCTATAGTGAATAGGTACAACGGTGGCTTCATATTCATGGAACAAGTTATCAGCCCCATCCACCGCAGGAAAGGTGATCCATGAGTAAAAAACCTCAAAGTGGTAAGCTGGATCTGCTTGTACCACAAAGATCAGATCGACACCCGCGTCAGGCACTCCATACACTGTCAAGTGAGCTCGGAGCGCTGCGCGGCTATGTGCCGCAATTTGAATAGCCATGTTAGGCTAACAAGTTTCGACAACCTAATATTAGGCAGCACAATAGTGGGTATTATTTAAGAAACCTTTTAACAACTTCAAGCTTGAAAGAACCTATAAAAACGTCAATATAGGAGGTATCACCATCACACCCGCTTCCGGAAGCGCCTGTGAAGGGAGTTGTGGACAAGCACAAATATTACTCAAGCGTCTCGCAGATAAGCGGCCCCACTCGTTGGTTGCGCCATGTTATAGGGATTCTGCACATACATAGAGCTATGCACAGGATAATAGGACCTCGGAATATAGTGGTGAGCCAACCATAAACCTTAGCACCTAAAACCCCAACCCAACTAGCTGTAGCGTCTCATTAGCAACAATACTACCAATGATTAGACAACCCAGAACACGGTATCTCTCTCTCTCAGGACTCGCAGTAGCAAGAACACCCTTTCATAACTCACTCATACCTGTCCTCAACGTGCGTAAGAAGAGACACTGTATAGTTTAAAATGTTTATTTCAACTACCGTGCTCTAAGATACAGTACACGTGCCAGTACTATCAGCATAATGCTTAAGGATAATATAAGCAGCATAGTTACAACTCCATAGAATACAAACGGGAAAGCATTTCATAAAGCAGTGGATATATGGTTAAATAACAATACCACCCTCCCGAGCTAGTTGCTAGTTTATTATAAAAACAGAAGACCTCTGGGCTTTGTCTAGCGAACCCCCATACCTCAGTATCTAGATGTAAAGTTTACATCATCAGATAAGCACAGCTCTTCTCTCTGGAAAGGTTTGTCTCCAAGTGTGTCTAACATTGAAATCACAATATTAAAAGCACCCGAATTTCCCCCGTGCAGCTGCATTCAGTGTCATGTCTAAGTGCGAGGGGCTGACCAAATCAGCAAGAACAAGGGACATTGTTTTTCGACCTTGTACATGATGTGCAGACGAAACCCAAAGGGGATAGGAAGAAAGGTTAAAGGCAGAAATGCAGACAGTTCTAAAATAGCCGGGCACAAGCAGATTCTGGGAAAACAAAGGCACAAAGTAACGTGCGCAAAAAGGCATCATGGCAGCCAGGCCTAAGCTAACTTAGCAATGCAGACCATGAGTCCACAAACCACACGACAGGTCCACTCCACGTGTCTTGGAGAGCTGCTGGGGCCACAGGCTCCAACACCCATACTTTCTGTCCTGGCTGAAAACAGTCAGTACAGCCTTTTGGTCATGCCAAGCTTTTTGTAATTCTTGACTTGCCTCAAGGTTTTTGCTGGCCTTCTTCATGTACTCAGCCATCCTGGAGCAGAGACCAAGTACATAGTCCACTATGTCTTGCTTGGGAGGTTTGAGAGGTAACTCCCATCCCTCCTTCACCAAACACAAGGGTCCCCTAACTGGATGCCCAAACAACGTTCAAAAGGGCTGTAGCCAACCCCCTTTTGTGGGACCTCGCTGTAGGCAAAGAGAAGGCAGGGCAACAGGACATCCCATTTTCGCCTAAGCTTTTCTGGGAGGCCCATGATCATGCCCTTTAGGGTTTTGTTGAACATTTCAACCAACCCATTGCATTGTGGGTGATAGGGTGTGGTGAATTTGTAATTCACTCCACACTCCTTCCACATTGCAGTGATGTAACTTGACATGAAGTTGGTACCTCTGTCAGTTAAGACCTCCTTAGGGAAACCCACTCTGGAAAAATTCCCAGGAGGGCCCTGGCCACCACAGTAGCTATGGTGGTTCTAAGGGGTATAGCCTCTGGATACCTAGTGTCATGGGCCACCCCCACTAGAATATAGCTGTGCCCAGATGCAGTTGGAGGGTTCATGGGACCAATTATGTAAATCCCAACCCTCTCAAAGGGAACCCCCACCACAGGCAGTGGTATTAGGGGGGCCTTTGTGGTACCACCTGACTTACCACTGGCTTGACAGGTGGTACAGGAGCGACAAAACTCCTTGGTGTCCTCTGACATATGAGGCCAGTGAAAATGAGGGACAAGCCTGTCCCAAGTTTTACTTTGGCCTAGGTGTCCTGCTAAGGGAATGTCATGTGCCAAGGTGAGTAGGAAGCCTCTAAACTTCAGAGGTATGACCAACCTCCTGGTGGCACCAGTTTTGGGGTCTCTACCCTCTGAGTAAAGGAGTCCCTCATCCCAATAGATCCTGTGGGATCCACTGACACTCCCAGCAGCCTCAGCAGCAGCTTGCTGTCTGAGGGGTTCAAGAGAGGGGCAGGTTTGCTGCTCCTGGCTCAGTTCTGCCCTGGAAGGGCCCCCTGTCCCCAAGAACTCAATCTGATCAGGTTCCAATACCTCTGAGACAGTTCCTTCACAGGGACTGGAATCATCTACCTCAAGAGATGGATCCTCTCTCTGAGCCTGGGTTGAAGACACAGCCTCACCCCTCCTGCTCCTTCTCTTGGAAGGCACCTGGTCCATTTTTTTCAGAATCCAGGGCCTGTTCAGTAGACATCAGTTTGGCCTGTGACCTGGTCACAGCAAACACATCTGCAGAGATGCCCGGCATTGCTGCATGAGTCCTTAATTCCACTTCAGCCCAGGCTGAAGTTTCCAAATCATTGCCCAATAAGCATTTCACTGGACGGTCTGAGCTAACCACAACTTTCTTTGGGCCAGTTACCCCTCCCCAGCTGAAATTAACAACTGCCAAGGAATGATCGGTCCTGACATTGTTAGCATTGGTCACTTGGTACATCTCACCAAGTATGATTTGTTCAGGCTCCACAAGATCTTTTGTCACCATAGTGACACTTGCACCTGTGTCCCTGTATGCCATGGCTTCCTTACCATTAATCAAAGGCTGTTGTCTGTATTTGCCCAGGTTACTGGGACTGACAAATAAGGTGGCAATATCCATGCCACCATCTCAGACAAGTACAGCCTGAGCTGGAGTTCTGACTAGGCCAGAACCCATCTCAGAGCCCAAGGTTAACCCTACTATTCCCTTGTTCCCTGTACCACCACTTGAAACTGTACTAGGGGGAGCAGTTGCCTTAGGGGCAGTGGTGGTTGGAGTTGAATCCTTGGCCTTTGGACAATTGGCATCTTTTGTCCAATGGGTCTTTTCTTTACATAAGTAACACCAAGGTTTCTTTTTGCCTTTTCCTTTGTTGGATTGTGACTCCCCCCCAGATGCAGGTTTTTGGGGCCCTGATGAAGACTTGTCATCTTTACCTTTGTCCCCACCCGTATCTGAAGTTTTAGCATCCTGCTTCTTTTGGTCACCAGCATGGTTTTGGTTTCTCTGCTTTACCCTGGTTCTGACCCACCTATCTGCCTTCCTTCCTAATTCTTGGGGAGAAGTCAGATCAGAGTCAACCAGGTATTGATGCAACAACTGATTTTGGCAATTATTAAGGATCTGCTCCCTCATGATCAAATTGTACAATCCCTTGAAATCATTCACTTTGCTACCAAGCAACCAGCCTTCCAGAGCCTTAATGGCACTATCCACAAAGTCTACCCAGTCCTGAGTCTGTGTCTTCTGGGTGTCTCTGAACTTAATCCTGTACTGTTCAGTGGTTAAGCCAAACCCATCAATGAGAGCACTCTTCAGGACTGAATAGTTGCCAGCATCAGCTTCTCTAACAGTGAGGAGCCTATCTCTACCTTTGTCAACAAAGGAGAGCCACAAGATAGCTGCCCACTGCTCTTGAGGGACCCTCTGAACTTTACAGGCCCTCTCTAAAGCAGTTATCCATTTATGGATGTCATCCCCAACATGGTAGGGAGGGACAATCTTGCTCAGGTTCTTATTGTCAAAAGAATGTTCTTTAACTCTAGGGACACTATTACTGCCACCATGGGACTCTAGTCCCAACTTTTTTCTAGCTCACTGGACTTCTAAGGACTCTTTATCCAGGGCCAATTGCTCTTGCCTGAGCCTGTTATGCTGTCACTCACCTGCGCTCCAGTTTGTTCCCTCCTTGATGCCGACTGTTCCCGAATCCCTCTGGAAATTACTAGAATGGCAAGGAATGCACGCTTACCGCTCCAATAATTCCCCGGGGGAAGGGGGGATGGGAGTGAGAGACAAGAGAAACAAGAAACTGGACTTCGTTCTAAAAGGTCTTCTGACGTCCTGGGTTCTCTCTCGGGATGTCTCTCGGGAGGAAGGGTATAGAACTGTCTGATCTCAGGAAGGGGGACTGGAAGTTTGGGTGTTGTTTGTTGAGTTACACTATGGGAAAAGAAACAATAATCTTACTACTATTATTCAGCGTCTAACATGTTTTACAGTAGTTCTTTACATGTATAATTCTGTGCTTATGTTTGAATGCCTACCAATTACTATTGGTGAAATTCTCAGAGTCCGTAACTGCACAGGAAACGCCCAGCTATTTTAGATGTAACTTTTCAAATACAAACTAGGGTACAAGAATATAGCGTAATGTCAACTTAATCTTGTATACTTAACATTATGGGCTATTGTGCATATTAATAAACAATGTCAACATACCTTCTTAAGTCTTGTCTTATTCTTAAAAAGATTCCGTAACTAAAATAGAAAAAATGAACCGAAGAAAAGACAAGCACTAATACAATACAAATATCATCATTTGACGCTTTCTTATTATCTGCTTAAAGTCTTTTACAGCATTTGTATCAACACTGGATCGGAGTTTCCAAAGCACTCCAAGTTATAACAACCGTCTTTCCTGTCAGGCTCTTAGTAATTGAAGACTTTCAGAATTCAAGTTTCTTCCGTGTACTTTCGATTCTCTAAAGTACACGAACAAAGTTCAAAACAAGTTTTTTAGATTCTTGTAAGGCATCAGACTTAAATAGTGCTTCTGTGTCAGTTCAATACACACAACAAGGTTCAAACAATCAAAAAAGGCTTACCGCGATTGCCAGGAAAGCCGGAATGCATTTAAATGCTCTGACTGGGTTCAAACAACGATAATTGTCTTACCGCGATGCCTTGAAAGCGCATACACGATCCTAGTTTACCGTTGCCCTAGTAACTGGTTCTTGTTTCTTTTATCTTTATCATCTAGGGGCCGGAAGCAGAGCCGGAGGACTCGAATCCACGGAGAACCGGAGACCGGAAGTACCTCCTGAATTGCAGGGACGAAGAGAGCAACGCGGGAGAAGAAGAGGCAGGCTGGAGTCAGGTGAGGTTCAGCAATCCCAAAAGCGAAGCGCCCGAACAGGGGCGAGCGGGGTTTAAATACCCGAGTGCTCAGTTCCTGTTTCCAATTTCACGTGTGCACTCGGAGACAGTTAACACGTGCGCACGTTTCCATGGTTGATTACTCATTACCCTAACACCTGGAACACACTTGTGCTTTGGAAAAGCATATTGATCAGGCAACGGCATCGAAAGCACGGTGTTTTGACAACAAGCATTGGCAAACTCAAGAGTACATGATTTTTAACGTATTACAGGACATATACTGAGGATTCACAGCATGTTTAAATATTACAAATATTATAACATAGTACATGTTGTTTTGATGAATCAGTATAAAACATCTCTTAACTCTTATGATTATATATGCGAGCCTATGATTCTGTATGTCCCGCATGTCAACCTTGTGTAATTGCTGCTGAGTTCAGTTCGCCTGTAACAGAGCCTAAGCCTAGCTTTCTCAAGTTCAAGAAATTGGTATTCCCTATCAAAAGAGTGGTCCCTCTTGCTAGATACAGAGGTCCCTACAGACTGTCCTGAGTGATGTGACTCTGCAGAGGTAGATCTAGATCTCCTTGGTAAACTTGGCACTCTTCCAGGAGGGGTGAAGAGAGGGCCATTTTGGCCTTCCTCACCTTCTCCCTGAAGATCTGAGTTGTCCAGGTGGGAATCATCTTGATCCTCCTGGCCAGGGTTTGAGTCAAGGTCATAAAAGGTGTCACCTCCTGACCAGTCCTCATTCCCTGCCCCACCCACTTTCCCCTGTTTATCTGACCCAGGGGTCTTCCTAAGGTCATCAAGCAGTAAGGCCTCTATGAGGCGTTGGGTGTTTGCTGTTCTCCCTGTCTTCAGCTTTCTAGAGGCACACAGGGCTTTCAATTCTTGGAATGAAAGCTCACTGTATCTAGAGGGCAGAGAGCCACTGGCATCTCCTTTAGAAGACATACTAAGTGTGGTGAGGTGTTGTACCTACCTAACCTAGTGGTAACTAAACTCTCTGAGGTTGGAAAAAGGGTGTGCTAGACCCTTGACTTACCCAACCCTAAGTTCAGTAGGACTTACTTATTCTAAGCTAGTATTATATGTACCTAGTACTTAGTGGTTTTCAGTTAATCAATACAAAGATTTATCTGGTAAAACAATGCAGGCTTGAATCCCAACCGCGGCACACCAATGTGAGAAGTTGGCCTGGTATATGATGTCCACTAATTAAAGTGGGCACCTTGCACCAGTCCAAACAACCCTTATGGTGATTTAAGAGGTCAAAGATAACCTTAGAAAGCTATCCAAGTGGTAGCTGTGGAGAGCAGCCTTCAGGCTTAGTCTTGAAGGAATGTAAAGCAGCTTGTTTTACCAGAATGTAACCTTATTGTATTGGTTAAATGAAAAGGAGAACCACACAGTAGTTATAAGAATATATATTTATTATTATAACACCTTAAATACCTCACAGTATCTGCTACACGCAGATAAACACAAAGCACACAATACTATAGCACAGAAACAATCGTGAGTAGCACTAATACACAGTGGGCTCCCGGGGGAGAGCAAACCATATACTAAAATAGTGGTATAAGGACCACGACTCAAGTCAAGACAATGTCTAGAATGTGTAGAATCGCTGGGACCCCAAGGAACTACCCAAGGTGAGTAAGTAGGGACCCCACGAAGGACGGGTGCAGTGTGAGAACACAACCGCGTGCTACGTACAATTGAATGGGAGAGTCGCGGTTGCAGTTTTACAGTTAAAGGACCCTTCCCAGTGGATTACGAGGAAACCCTTTGGAACATAGAAGGTTGGAGAGCCACCCCGCCCGTGGATACTGAAGTACCAGAGTTACCTATCCCATGGAAGCCGGGTGCATAGGTCTGAAGTGGTGTCGGAAACCGCAGTCGTTCTCAATGGGAGTCTTCAAAGAAATGCCACTGCTGGAAAGAAGAAAAGTGTCCGGTGGAATCTGCAGGTGGATTCTTGATGGAAGGACCCTGAAAGCAGAGGGGACAGAGTCTGGGTCACTCAGGAGTGACCAGGGGCTCGGTAGACGAATGCCCACCGATGTCGAGTGCTTCAGGTGTGAAGAAGGTGACCTTGACTCTACAGCTGCAGGGACCAGGAGATGTCGAGGACAACCAGGAGCTGGATACGAGCTTTCCCACAAAGGAAGTCGAGTGCTGAGGGTTCGGTGTCTGGCGGGAGCACCAACAAGCCTTGGCAACGGCAACCCACGAAGAAGGTCAAAGAAGGTTATGGTCTGGCCCAGCAAGGACCAGAGAACTCACCACAGCAAGGGGAGTCATGGCAGGCCTGGAGCAACCAGTGGAGCCTAAGAAAATCAGGATTGTCCCTCAAATGGACCCACAGGCCGAAGGCACAGGAGTCGCAATGGGACCTCTAGCAGTTTCACCAAACAGCAGCTTGCAGGGCACAGAGTGTGAGGAGGCCGGAGTCCTTGGTATGAAATGTGCGCAGAGGTTGGGGTTATCGACAGCCCAATGCACGAAGTTGGAAAAGACAAACAAGCATATGCAATTGCAAAAGTAGGTGGTGCACAGAGGTTTGGGTTATGCGGTCCCCACGAGGGATACTGGCCTCAAACGTGGTGAGAGGGCAGCTCAACCTCAAGGAACATAGGAACCCACCTCCTGTGTTGCTGGAGCCTTTAGAGTCCGCAGGAGCTCAGGATCAGCAGACCGGTCAGTTGCGTTACGGTGCCTGCAAACGCAGGGTAGTGACTCCTTCACCCCAAGGGAGATACTTCAGTTGTCCTTGATGCTCCACAGGTCCTACATGGAGCCTGTATGGTGCACGGGCACAGACAATGCTTTGGACAGAGAGGGAGACGAAGTTGGGCCCAGTCGAAGTCCAGCAAAGTCCAGAGTGTCCAGACGGTCGAAGGTCAGTGGTTTCTTGTTCAGAATCTTGTCCACGTTGAATCTAGGGTCCTACAGATAGGTAAGCTCTTTTGTACCCAGGGGAGAGGGTTGGACAGATTCAGGGGACCCTCCCAGAGGAGGGTCAGGACAGGGGGGTGGTTACACCCATGTCCTTTGTCCAGTTTCGCGCCAGAGCAGGAGCCAATGGCTCCCAGAACTGGTCTATGCACAGGGACACCAAGTGTGCCCCACGTGCAGACTTTCAGGCACTTTGGCAGTGCCCCCACCCAGCTCTAATACACTAAATCTTGTCTGGGAGGTGGTCACACCTCCCTGTGACAGGATGCCTATTGTGCTGCCTTCCTCTGCTCGAGCTTGGCTCAGCAGCAGGAGGGCAGAAATGTGTCTCTGGTCAGCAGCATCCATTTTGCGCTGTCCGGGTCGAGAAGGCTGGTACCGGGAAGACCAGGGACACACGAAGCATGCTTCTGAGGGGTGGAATCATACCTCCCACACCAGTTACCAGTGTGGAGGTATGATTCCAAGGTGTTTGATACCAAACACGACATGTTTTGTTTCAGCGGTTTTCATGATAGCATTTACCGTGAGGTTATAATGCACCTCTACCTATATGTCTGGCTGTGTCACAGACAACCTGGGAGAATGGTCTCCGAAGGCTGCAGAGGGGCTCTACTTATGCAGGGCACCCTCTCACGTAAAACTCAGCACCCTGCCTTCAGGCTTGTCAAGTCCTGCTATAGGGGTGACTTGTAGGTTTTAAGTGTAGTGACCCTTAGATATAGTAAACATATATCTATCGTAAGTGGTGTAAGCATCATCTTACACAGGCTGCAATGGCAGGCCTGTAGTTCCATTTTGCATGGCCTCTCATGGGTGGCATAATACATGCTTCAGCCCATGGGAGGCCTCTGGGGTATCTATGCCCTGGGTACATGTGTACCATATACTAGGGACTGATAAGGGTACCCCAGAATCCAATCTGGAGTGTACCTAAGTACATGTCATAACATTTAAGGGAGAAAGCAGATAGACTGGGGTCCTGATTATCCGGTTCCCAGTGAGACTAGTCAAAAACAGTGTAACATCAAGCAAAAAGTGTGGGTAACCAGAAGAAGCAGATCCTACTTTCCTACACCGGGCATATCAGTACCCCCGAATAAAAGCTTTGAATGCGTCCCACACAACTCCTAATGGGGGTGAACCTATATTATATGAGAAAAACTCAGCCGTGGCTCTTTTTAATACGAGCGCCACATCCTTGTCCAAAAGGATAGAGGGCTTCAGGGTCCACATTAAGTTGTGCCTACATCCAGGAAATTGCAATGACAGTGATGGCTGAATGGTCCGAGATGTGCCCTGGAGTGTGGATTACTTCTCTAATGTGTGCCTCTAACCCCCTATCGACAAAAAATTAATCCAACCTGGAAAAGTGGCCATATTTTTTAATATGAAAAGTGTATCCTTGATATATATATATATATCAAAGGTCCAAGGGGGGCACTCACGGGGTGATATAAAATGTCCATTTTTTATGCAAACCCGTTTCGGCAATCAGCCTTCCTCAATGCTTTAAATGTACATCTGTAGCGCACGACATTGAATTTCTTTAAGTAATGCAGACACCTTTCTCATTGGTGAATACCTAATGGTGGAAAACAAAGAAGAGCTGCAGTTAGATTCAGTCAATTTCGGCCACCATATTGGAAGGGCAATGTCTCTGTACTTTATATTAGTCAATATGTTCAACATAGATGTCCCAAGAAACAATTCTACCACAATTGGTAAGTATAAAATCATAGTCTTTATTTCCACACTTTGCCGTGCTCTGCATACCAGTCTCTTCTTGCACCTTGCCATTTCCGACTATAACAATGTCGTCCTGCGCTGTACACCCCTCGCCCTGCCGCTGGTTGGTACGCCAGGTAAAATCAGCTGGTAGCGGTCTAATGCCCGCTTCACCATGGGTTTGTATAACCCACGACCTCGGTCGGCAGATCGTCCTTCAGCGACGGTTCTGGCAGAAAATTACATCACATCTCCGACCCCACCTGCTCTGCCGAACTCTTAAGGCGGGTGCCTTCAAACGTGATGGTAGGACTCACGATTCATATCAAAGCTCCATGGGGGGCACTCACGGGGTGATATAAAATGTCCATTTATTTATGCAAACGCGTTTTGGCAATCAGCCTTCCTCAATGCTTTAAATAAACATCTGTAGCGCACGACATTGAATTTCTTTAAGTAATGCAGGCACCTTTCTATCTATCTATCTTTAAGCTTATATAGCGCACAGCTACCCCCAACGGGGGTGTCCCGGCGCTTGCGGACACGAAAGAGGTGAGTTGTAGTTGTCAGTCCCTAGTTTCTTACGGGAGGCTGAAGAGCCAGGTCTTCAACACCTTCCGGAAAATGCGTTCCGATTTGGCTTTTCTGATATAGTCGGGCATGGAGTTCCATAAGATTGCAGTTTTGACAGCAAAGGACCGTCCTCCAATTCTAGATTTAGAGAAACGAGGGATAAAAAGGCACTCATGATTATTAGATCTCAGGGTCCTAGTTTGATGGTATTTGCGAACTCTCTTCTTTAAGTATTGTGGGCCAGTATCATTGAGAGCTCTGTATGCAAGAGTAAGTGCCTTAAATTCAGTTCTTCTCTTAACAGGCAGCCAATGGAGACTGCGCAAGTGGGGGGATATATGATGTCTAAGTGGGATATTTCTAATGAGCCTAGCTGCCGCGTTCTGCACTATTTGCAGTTTTATAATAGGTATGCTGGCAGCCCCAAGTACAGGCTGTTTGCATAATCAAGTTGTGATGTGATTACTGCATGGACTATTGTTTTCCTGCAGTCCATCGGTAAAAAGTAGAGGAATCTCCGGAGGGCCTTCATTTTCCAGAAGCAGGACGAGGAAACATGGCTGATTTGGGTCTTACATGACAGGGAGGTATCTAGTTTGAACCCTAGATTCCTAGCAGATGAGACTGGAAGGGGGAGGATTGAGTTCTAAAGGCCACCAGAGATCAGATAGTGGGGGTGAGGGCTGGTTGAAAAATAACACCTCTGTTTTGTCTGTATTCAGCTTTAGGCAGTTAGCTGACATCCAAGTTGAAATGTCCATGAGACACTGCCTAAAGTTTGAAAAACCGGCCTCTGAGCAATCTTTGAAGGAAAACATGAGCTGCGTGTCATCAGCGTATGAGATGACATCAACACCATGTTGCTTTACCAAAGTGGTAAGGGGGGCAAGATAAACATTAAAAAGGGTTGGGCTGAGTGCCGAACCCTAAGGTACACCACATATCAGAGGACCTGAGCTAGAGGTGTGGGGGTGTAGCCGAATTCTCTGTGAGCGGCCTTCCATAAAGGAGCCGAGCCAAGCTAAGACGGTTCCTGTTACTCCTAAATGTTGGAGCCTGTCTAGAAGGATCTTATGGGAGACTGTGTCGAATGCCGCCGAGAGGTCTAATAATACCAGCATCGCACAGTTCCCTTTATCCATAGTTTCCCTGACAGTTTCTGCTACCTCAAGTAGTGCCGACTCAGTGCTGTATCCTGCTCTGAATCCCGACTGGGTGTCATGAAGTAGTTTATTGGATTCAAGGAATGTTGATAATTGTTTTTGTACTTCCTTTTCAAGAATCTTAGCAGGTGCTGGCAGGAGGGAGATGGGTCTAAAATTTTTCAGAATTGTAGGGTCTGCATTCTCCTTTTTGAGAATTGGTTGAACAATTGCAGTCTTCCAGCTAGATGGATAGATGCCAGTTTCCAGCGAGGTGTTCCAAAGCTGGTTTAAGGCCGGATTGATCAATGGAGCTAATATTTTAAAGAACCTGGATGGGCAGGGGTCAAGTGGGGAACCAGATTTAGTTTTTTCCAGCTGCTTGAGAGATGTGGCCAAGTCAAAGGGGCTAAATTCCGACCATGTTGTTGTAGGGAGGGGGCAAGGCAACGGCATGACAGGTGAGTCCTTCACAGGAAAGGTTGCATAGATGTCTTGAATCTTCTCCTGGAAGAAAGCCGAGAGATTTTCACAAAGTGTGGCGGAGGGGATGATGTTACTTTTCAGTGCCTCTGGTTTGAGAAAACCCTGAACAATTTTGAAAATTTCTTTAGAGGAATTGTCCGCCGATTTTATTTGATTAGTGATATAATCTTTAATCACATTACGTTTTAATTTGTGAAATTGTTTTATTGCCTTTCTATATATGCTCTTAGCTACAAGGTCGTAGGCTCGACGCCAGATCCGTTCAAGTTTTTTACATCGGCTCTTTTCAGCTTGGAGTGCAGGTGTGAACCAGGGGCCGACGGTGCGTTTCTAGCCCGTTTCATTGTTGTCATGGGAGTTATTTGGTCTAGAGCCGTTGTCACCCATTGATTAAAACTTACTGCGTCACTGTTCGGGTCTCCAGTGGAAAGCAGGGGAGTGTTTATTAATATAGGACTTAATACTTCAGGGGTGACTTTCCTCCAATTCCTATTTTTATCGTGTTCAAGTTTATTAACATTGTGGTTAATGGAGGTGGTAAGATAGAATGGAATAAGACAGTGGTCTGACCATAGGAGGGGATGGGATCTTCGGTTGTTAAGTTGGGGATATTAGTGCAAATGAGGTCCAAGATGTGACCAGCCTTGTGTGTGGGCTTAAGGACTAGTTGTTTAAGGTTCAGACCGATTAGCGTCTCTAAATTGGGTAGCTATGGGACATATATCATTGTCCATATGGACATTGAAATCCCCTAGTACTAAGAAGTTGGTATATTTTAATGAGAGGTCAGCGATCTGCTCGCAGATTTCCCATAGCTCGGCGGGCTTGGAAGTAGGTGGCCTGTAAATCAGCAATCCCGCAGTGGAAAGGTTAGGGGAGATTGTGATATTGAAGGATAGTGCTTCTATCAGATCAGTATGTTCGACCCTTCTATGTAAGATCTCCCAGTCCTTCCTGATAATGACCGCAAGACCACCTCCCATTCTGTCACCTTTCCGATTTTCTAATACTATTCTGTAATTTTCTGGGATCGCCTTTGAAATGTCATGGGTAGAACTCTCTTTCATCCATGTTTCTGTGAGAAAGATGAGATCCCAGGAATTAGAGTCAAGTAGTAGCCAGATGTTATCTACGTGTTTAGGGAGGGATCTGCAATTAATTAGACAGGCTTTTATTTTAAGGGTTGAGCTATAGCCCGGGATGAGAGGCTCTGAGGATGTAGCTTTTGTAGGGACTTTGCACTGACTTCCCAGTGCTTCTTTATCCAATTTAAAGGAACAGGACTTACAATTGAGTTCCACCTCATGGAGCTCATAGTCTAGTGTACAGGGGTCAAAGCATGTTGGCCTATGGCAAGTAGTTAAGTTGAGCTCAAGAATTTGAGCTTTGGGTAGCATGATACGCGAATCTGATTGAAAATGGGCAGCGTGGCTGGCGCTGATCGCGGGCCTATCGCGGACGGGCGCAGACGGGCTTGCCTTAGGCGCGCCTTCGGCGCGCCCATGGCGCGCCCGCTGCGCGCGTCCGCTGCGCGCGTCAGAGCCAGCCTTCTTTAAAGTACTGTTAGCGGGAGGAAAGCCCGCCTCTGCCGTCCCCGGAAGTGCGTTCCTCACAGGGGATGTCCAGCTATTGGTCAGGGAAGCCCTCCACAACAAACGGCACAAGCCGTGGTGGACCGGGGCAATGACCAGCTGGGAATACGACGTGGTAGCGCTGAGCGTGAGCTTCCAGCAATTAGGTGAGTCGAGAACGTAGTGCAAGTTAAAGTGCAAGCACACAGTAATCTTATTTAAAATAACAAACTGTGCAAGGTAAAAACAGAGAACACTGACAGTGTAACTAGCGCCCCACCATCAGCGCGCGTCCGCTGCGCGTCAGAGCCAGCCTTCCTTAAAGTACTGTTAGCGGGAGGAAAGCCCGCCTCTGCCGTCCCCGGAAGTGCGTTCCTCGCAGGGGATGTCCAGCTATTGGTCAGGGGAAGCCCTCCACAACAAACGGCACAAGCCGTGGTGGACCGGGGCAATGACCAGCTGGGAATACGACGTGGTAGCGCTGAGCGTGAGCTTCCAGCAATTAGGTGAGTCGAGAACGTAGTGCAAGTTAAAAGTGCAAGCACACAGTAATCTTATTTAAAATAACAAACTGTGCAAGGTAAAAACAGAGAACACTGACAGTGTAACTAGCGCCCCACCATCAGCGCACCACCATCATTGGGGAATACCTAATGGTGGAAAACAAAGAAGAGCTGCAGTTAGATTCCGTCAATTTCGGCCACCATATTGGAAGGGCAATGTCTCTGTACTTTATAATAGTCAATATGTTCGACATAGATGTCCCAAGAACCAATTCTACCACAATTGGTGAGTACAAAATCATAGTCCTTATTTCCACACTTTGCCGTGCTCTGCATACCAGTCTCTGCTTGTACCTTGCCATTTCCGACTATAGCAATGTTATCCTGCACTGTACACCCCTCGCTCTGCCGCTGGTTGGTACGCCAGGTAAAATCAGCTGGTAGCGGTCTAATGCCCGCTTCACCATGGGTTTGTATAACCCACGACCTCGGTCGGCGGATCGTCCTTCAGCGACTGTTCTGGCAGAAAATTACATCACAGCTCCGACCCCACCTGCTCTGCCGAACTCTTAAGGCGGGTGCCTTCAAACGTGATGGTAGGACTCACGATTCATATAAAAGCTCCAAGGGGGGCACTCACGGGGTGATATAAAATGTCCATTTATTCATGCAAACGTGTTTCGGCAATCAGCCTTCCTCAATGCTTTAAATGTACATCTGTAGCGCACGACATTGAATTTCTTTAAGTAATGCAGACACCTTTCTCATTGGTGAATACCTAATGGTGGAAAACAAAGAAGAGCTGCAGTTAGATTCCGTCAATTTGGCCACCATATTGGAAGGGCAATGTCTCTGTACTTTATAATAGTCAATATGTTCGACATAGATGTCCCAAGAAACAATTCTACCACAATTGGTGAGTACAAAATCATAGTCCTTATTTCCACACTTTGCCGTGCTCTGCATACCAGTCTCTTCTTGCACCTTGCCATTTCCGACTATAACAATGTCATCCTGCGCTGTACATATATTCACTGAAAAAACCATAGGTTTTAGGGACAGTTATAGTTAGTTGGACATTTCACTCGTACAAAACCATAGAAATTCCCCCGTTATAGTTAGTTCAGCTAACTATAACTCGCGCCCCCGCAATGCACTGCTGATGACGTCACATATTACATCACTCATGACATGGTCAGTGACATCACTGATGACATCACTGATGAAATCTCAAATGACATCACTGATGACATCATCCAGTGACTGTGTGTTTCTGTAAAGTTTAAATATGTTTAATATATATAGGGAAAGGCGTATTGAAGAATGAGTGGGTGTATAAGTGTCTGAATGGATGATTTAGTACGTGAGTGACTGACTCTACAAGTGAGTGATTAAATGTATCTTACTGAATGCATGGGTTAGTGACTAAACTGTGTGAATGTCTGTATCCGTCTGTCTGTTGGTTTGTAAGCGGCTGCATGAGCTTTCTGAATAGCTACATGAGTGTCTACATGGGTTATTGATTGATTGTCTGAGTATCTGTATGGGTGCCTGAGTGTTTGTGTGGGTGGGGTGTGTGTGACTCTGTGCATAGATGTGTGAGTTGGTGATTCACTGGGTGCATGGTTTCAAGAGTGCATCTGTGATGGACTGTATGGGTGGGTGAGTGTGTGTATGGGTGTGTTAGTGATTGAATGTATATCTCAGTGGTACATGTGTGAGTAACTACATATGTGAAAGGCAGTATATATGTGTGTTGGAGTATATAAATGGCTATAAGTGAGAGTGTGTGATTGTGAGAGTGGCTGTATGGATGAGTGTGTACTTGTATCAGTGATTGTATAAGAGCGTAAGAATGTGCTAGTATTTGTATGAGTAAGTGAGCTGGTGTGTGTATAACTGTATAGGTGAGTAAATGGGTGTGTGATTAAGTTTTTGCATGACTGACTAGGTGTGTGAGTACCTCTATGGATGAGTGGCGGTGTGTGAGTGTTTATATAGGTGTATGAGTGCATATGATAGTCCTGTACTGAGTGACTAAGTATGAGATCCTGTACGGGTGAGTGAGTGGATGTGTGTGTAGACCTAAGAATCAGTGAGTGGGTATGTAGTTTTTGGTGTTGGAGTGTCTATGGTTTTGAGAATGGCAGTCTGTAATTTAGAGTGGGTGTATCAAAAGTTATATTAGGGTGTGAGAAGATGCATGAAATTATCACATGGATGATGTCATCAGTGATGTCATTTGAGATGTCATCAGTGATGTCATCAGTGATGTCACTGACCATGTCATGAGTGATGTAATATGTGACGTCATCAGCAGTGCATTGCGGGCGCGAGTTATAGTTAGCTGAACTAACTATAACGGGGAATTTCTATGGTTTTGTACGAGTGAAATGTCCAACTAACTATAACTGTCCCTAAAACCTATGGTTTTTTCAGTGAATTTCAAAGGTTTTTTAAATGCTAATTTCTAACTATAACGTGTCTGAAACCTATGGTTTTTTCAGTGAATTTCAAAGGTTTTTAAATGCTAATTTCTAACTATAACGTGCCTGAAACCTATGATTTTTAAGTGAATTTCAAAGGTTTTTTAAATGCTAGTTTCTAACTATGCCTACAGAGGTAGGACATGTGAAGAAAGAAGAAAAAACGCACAGAAAGAAGCAAAAGATGTGCAGAAAGAACCAACAGAGGAGCAGAAAGAGGCCTTGTTGCAAAATCATCCTGTGCCCACAACTTTTTCAGACGGGTACTGGTGGTAACTGACTCTGACTAACCAGAGCCAGTGCTATGCTAAAAGACACTTAGAATACAGTGAAAACACCTACATACACTAGGGAACACTATGCGTTGGGGTACCCCTGTGATTAGCATGACCTCCTCTGCAAGTCCCTAGTACATAATAGGGCAGGGGATTAAAACTACCTCTTAAAACGCGCTACAGGGCGTGTTTGCACAGTGGTGAAGGGAGGGGGCCTGAGGTGACATGTGTGCAAACGCACCCCGTGGCGCATTTTAAGTTGCGGGATTAAGTCCCCTTGAATTCTGAGGGTCCCTGGGGCCCAACTAGCCCCCAGGTACCTACAGTTAGGACCACAGAGCTGAGTTGCAGAGAGGCGTTCGAGGCCACGCACCTTTTTCACCTCTCTGAAACGCAACTCTGTTGTGCTTACTGAAGGTACCTGGTGGGCTAGTTGGCCCCCAGGGGCCCTCAGGATTCAAAGGGAATTAATTCCCCAACTTAAAACGCACCACAGGGCGTGTTTGCGCACATGTCACCTGAGGCCCCGCCCCCTCCCTTCACCACTGTGCAAACGCGCCACGTGGTGCGTTTTAAGTTGGGGGATTAGGTCACCTTGAATCCTGAGGGTTCCTGGGGCCCAACTAGCCCACTAGGTACTTCCAGTAAGCACCACAGGCCTGCGTTGCAACGCCTGTAACAAATTGTGCAGTTGTGTTTAGGTAGTGAAGAGGGTCATGCTGGGGGTAGTGTTTTAGGGTTTAGGGTAGTGCAGTGGTGTTTGTGTAGTGTAGGGGGTCATGCTGGGGGTAGATTTAGGGTTTAGGGTAGTGCAGTGGTGTTTGGGTAGTGTAGGGAGTCGTGCTGGGGGAGTGTTTTAGGGTTTAGGGTAGTGCAGTGGTGTTTGGGTAGTGTAGGGGGTCGTGCTGGGGGTAGTGTTTTAGGGTTTAGGGTAGTGCAGTGGTGTTTGGGTAGTGTAGGGGGTCGTGCTGGGGGTAGTGATTTAGGGTAGTGCAGTGGTGTTTGGGTAGTGTAGGGGGTACTGCTGGGGGTAGTGTTTTAGGGTTTAGGTTAGTGCAGTGGTGTTTGGGTAGTATAGGGGTACTGCTGGGGTAGTGTTTTAGGGTTTAGGGTAGTGCAGTGGTGTTTGTGTAGTGTAGGGGGTAGTGTTTTAGGGTTTAGGGTAGTGCAGTGGTGTTTGTGTAGTGTTTTAGGGTTTTAGGGTTTAGGGTAGTGCAGTGGTCTTTGGGTAGTGTAGGGAGTCATGCGGGGGTAGTGTTTTAGGGTTTAGAGTAGTGTAGGGGGTCATGCGGGGGTAGTGTTTTAGGGATTAGGGTAGTGCATTGGTGTTTGGCTGGTGTAGGGGTCATGCGGGGGGTAGTGTTTTAGGGTTTAGGGCAGTGCAGTGGTGTTTGGGTAGTGTAGGGGGTCGTGCTGGGGGAGTGTTTTAGGGTTTAGGGCAGTGCAGTGGTGTTCGGGTAGTGTAGGGGGTCATGCTGGGGGAGTGTTTTAGGGTTTAGGGCAGTGCAGTGGTGTTTGGGTAGTGTAGGGGTCGTGCTGGGGGAGTGTTTTAGGGTTTAGGCAGTGCAGTGGTGTTCGGGTAGTGTAGGGGGTCATGCTGGGGGAGTGTTTTAGGGTTTAGGGCAGTGCTGTGGTGTTCGGGTAGTGTAGGGGGTCGTGCTGGGGGAGTGTTTGAGGGTTTAGGGCAGTGCAGTCGTGTTTGGGTAGTATAGGGGGTTGGCTGGGGGTAGTATTTTAGGGTTTAGGGTAGTGCAGTGGTGTTCGGGTAGTGTAGGGGTCGTGCTGGGGGTAGTGTTCTAGGGTTTAGGGCAGTACAGTGGTGTTTGGGCAGTGTAGGGGTAATGCTGGGGGTGGTGTTTTAGGGTTTAGGGCAGTGCAGTGGTGTTCGGGCAGTGTAGGGGGTCGTGCTGGGGGTGGTGTTTCAGGGTTTAGGGCAGTGCAGTGGTGTTCGGGCAGTGTAGGGGGTGGTGTTTCAGGGTTTAGGGCAGTGCAGTGGTGTTCGGGCAGTGTAGGGGGTCGTGCAGGGGGTGGTGTTTCAGGGTTTAGGGCAGTGGTGTTCGGGCAGTGTAGGGGGTCGTGCTGGGGGTGGTGTTTCAGGGTTTGGGGCAGTGCAGTGGTGTTCGAGCAGTAAAGGGGTCGTGCTGGGGGTGGTGTTTCAGGGTTTAGGGCAGTGCAGTGGTGTTCGGGCAGTGTAGGGGCGGTGCAGGGGGTGGTGTTTCAGGGTTTAGGGCAGTGCAGTGGTGTTCGGGCAGTGTAGGGGGTGCTGCAGGGGGTGGTGTTTCAGGGTTTAGGGCAGTGCAGTGGTGTTCGGGCAGTGTAGGGGGTCATGCAGGGGGTGGTGTTTCAGGGTTTAGGGCAGTGCAGTGATGTTCGGGCAGTGTAGGGGTCGTGCTGGGGCTGGTGTTTCAGGGTTTAGGGCAGTACAGTGGTGTTCGGGCAGTGTAGGGGGTCGTGCTGGGGCTGGTGTTTCAGGGTTTAGGGCAGTGCAGTGGTGTTCGGGCAGTGTAGGGGCTTGTGCTGTGGCTGGTGTTTCAGGGTTTAGGGCAGTGCAGTGGTGTTCGGGCAGTGTAGGTGGTCGTGCTGGGGCTGGTGTTTCAGGGTTTAGGGCAGTGCAGTGGTGTTCGGGCAGTGTAGAGGGTCTTGCTGGGGCTGGTGTTTCAGAGTCTAGGGCAGTGCAGTGGTGCTCGGGCAGTGTAGGGGGTCTTGCTGGGGCTGGTGTTTCAGGGTTTAGGGCAGTGCAGTGGTGTTCGGGCAGTGTAGGGGGTCGTGCTGGGGGTGGTGTTTCAGGGTTTAGGGCAGTGCAGGGGTGTTTGGGCAGTGTAGGGGGTCATGCTGGGGCTAGTGTTTCAGGGTTTAGGGCAGAGCAATGGTGTTCAGGCAGTGTAGGGGTTTTGCTGGAGGTGGTGTTTCAGGGTTTAGGGCAGTGCAGTGGTGTTCGTGCAGTGTAGGGGGTGGTGTTTCAGGGTTTAGGGCAGTGGTGTTCAGGCAGTGTAGGGGGTCTTGCTGGGGTTGATGTTTCAGGGTTTAGGGCAGTGCAGTGGTGTTCGGGCAGTGTAGGGGTCGTGCTGGGGGTGGTGTTTCAGGGTTTAGGGCAGTGCAGTGGTGTTCCGGCAGTGTAGGAGGTCGTGCAGGGGTGGTGTTTCAGGGTTTAGGGCAGTGCAGTGGTGATCGGGCAGTGTAGGGGTCGTGCTGGGGGTGGTGTTTCAGGGTTTAGGGCAGTGCAGTGGTGTTCGGGCAGTGTAGGGTGTCATGCTGAGGGGTGTTTCAGGGTTTAGGGCAGTGCAGTGGTGTTTGGGCAGTGTAGGGGTCGTGCAGGGGTGGTGTTTCAGGGTTTAGGGCAGTGCAGTGGTGTTCGGCCAGTGTAGGTGGTCTTGCTGGGGTGGTGTTTCAGGCTTTAGTGCAGTGGTGTTCGGGCAGTGTAGGGGGTCTTGCTGGGGGTGGTGTTTCAGGGTTTAGGGCAGTGCAGTGGTGTTCGGGCAGTGTAGGGGGTCTTGCTGGGGCTGGTGTTTCAGGGTTTAGGGCAGTGCAGTGGTTTTCAGGCAGTGTAGGTGGTCGTGCTGGGGCTGGTGTTTCAGGGTTTAGGGCAGTGCAGTGGTGTTCGGGCAGTGTAGGGGGTCATGCTGGGGGTGGTGTTTCAGGGTTTAGGGCAGTGCAGTGGTGTTCGGGCAGTGTAGGGGGTCGTGCTGGGGCTGGTGTTTCATGGTTTAGGGCAGTGCAGTGGTGTTCGGGCAGTGTAGGGGTCGTGCTGGGGGTGGTGTTTCAGGGTTTAGGGCAGTGCAGTGGTGTTCGGGCAGTGTAGGGGGTCATGCTGGGGGTGGTGTTTCAGGGTTTAGGGCAGTGCAGTGGTGTACGGGCAGTGTAGGGGGTCTTGCTGGGGGTGGTGTTTCAGGGTTTAGGGCAGTGGTGTTCGGGCAGTGTAGGGGGTCTTGCTGGGGGTAGTGTTTCGGGGTTTAGGGCAGTGCAGTGGTGTTCATGCAGTGTAGGGGGTTGTGCCTGGGGTGGTGTTTCAGGGTTTAGGGCAGTGCAGTGGTGTTCGGGCAGTGTAGGTGATCGTGCAGGGGTGGTGTTTCAGGGTTTAGGGCAGTGCAGTGGTGTTCGGGCAGTGTAGGGGGTCATGCTGGGGGTGGTGTTTCAGGGTTTAGGGCAGTGCAGTGGTGTTCGGGCAGTATAGGGGGTCGTGCAGGGGTGGTGTTTCAGGGTTTAGGGCAGTGCAGTGGTGTTCGGGCAGTGTAGGGGTCGTGCTGGGGCTGGTGTTTCAGGGTTTAGGGCAGTGCAGTGGTGTTCGGGCAGTGTAGGGGGTCTTGCTGGGGGTGGTGTTTCAGGGTTTAGGGCAGTGGTGTTCGGGCAGTGTAGGGGTCTTGCTGGGGGTGGTGTTTCAGGGTTTAGGGCAGTGCAGTGGTGTTCGGGCAGTGTAGGGGGTCTTGCTGGGGGTAGTGTTTCAGGGTTTAGGGCAGTGCAGTGGTGTTCGTGCAGTGTAGGGGGTCGTGCTGGGGATGGTGTTTCAGGGTTTAGGGCAGTGCAGTAGTGTTCGGGCAGTGTAGGGGGTCGTGCAGGGGGTGGCTTTTTCAGGGTTTAGGGCAGTGCAGTGGTGTTCGGGCAGTGTAGGGGTCGTGCTGGGGGTGGTGTTTCAGGGTTTAGGGCAGTGCAGTGGTGTTCGGGCAGTGTAGGGGGTCGTGCTGGGGGTGGTGTTTCAGGGTTTAGGGCAGTGGTGTTCGGGCAGTGTAGGGGGTCTTGCTGGGGGTGATGTTTCAGGGTTTAGGGCAGTGCAGTGGTGTTCGGGCAGTGTAGGAGGTCTTGCTGGGGGTAGTGTTTCAGGGTTTAGGGCAGTGCAGTGGTGTTCGGGCAGTGTAGGGGTCATGCTGGGGGTGGTGTTTCAGGGTTTAGGGCAGTGCAGTGGTGTTCGGGCAGTGTAGGGGGTCGTGAAGGGGTGGTGTTTCAGGGTTTAGGGCAGTGCAGTGGTGTTCGGGCAGTGTAGGGGGTCGTGCTAGGGTATGTGTTTCAGGGTTTAGGGCAGTGCAGTGGTGTTCGGGCAGTGTAGGGGGTCGTGCTGGGGATAGTGTTTTAGGGTTTAAGGTAGTGCAGTGGTGTTTGTGTAGTGTAGGAGGTCGGGCTGGGGGCAGTGTTTTAGGGTTTAGGGTAGTGCAGTGGTGCTTGTGTAGTGTAGGGGGTCGTGCTGGGGGTAGTGTTTTAGGGTTTAGGGTAGTGCAGTGGTGTTTGTGTAGTGTAGGGGGTCATGTTTTAGGGTAGTGCAGTGGTGTTTGGATAGTGTAGGGGGTCGTGCTGGGGGTAGTGTTTTAGGATTTAGGTTAGTGCAGTGGTGTTGGGGTTGTGTTTTAGGGTTTAGGGTAGTGCAGTGGTGTTTGTGTAGTGTAGGGGGTCATGCTGGGGGTAGTGTTTTAGGGTTTAGGATAGTGCAGTGGTGCTTGTGTAGTGTAGGGGGTCGTGCTGGGGTAGTGTTTTAGGGTTTAGGGTAGTGCAGTGGTGTTTTTGTAGTGTAGGGGGTCATGTTTTAAGATGCAACGCTCCAATACCTGACCAGTCTGCACTACATAAAACTGCAAAAACTAAAAATAAAAAGTGTTTTGCACACTTTTGTCATTGGGCTATATGTGGGCTACATCTGGGTAATATTTGTGCTACATTTGGGCTCTTTTTTCACTGGTGGCCATCTTGGAATACTTCTTTGTTATGAAGTTTCCTAATTTCCTCATTTACTGCAGTCTCCTCAGTAGGAAATGCTTTCAGTTTTTACTTTGATTTCATCAAGAAGGCATTCAGATGTGTCACACATTTGCCATAAATTCAGAATGTTATTACTCTAGTTGTTCATTAGATCACTGTAGTAAAGCTACTGCTCACCAAGGAGTTAACTGGAAGTCTACTGCTGGTATTGAAAGTGATTGTTTCAGTCTGCATGTCAGAATTTTCTAATGAAATAGAAGAGGATTTGAGATCTCACTTAAAACATGCACTAAATTTTCTTTTTGCAGCACTAACCATAATTTCTATGGCAAAATAAACCCCCTCATTTTGTTCCTTTTTAAATTAAATGTTTTAAGTGTTACCAGTTTATTCCAATCAAGATGGCTTCAGGTGTGCCATACTTTTGTCATAAGTAAGGCTGTTAGCACTCTAGTTGTTCTTTAGAACACTCTGGGAAGCTGCAGTAGAACACAAAGGCATCAACTGACAGGCTGCTCCTGTTGAAATATAACAGGAAGATATTTGAGATCTCACTTAAAACATGTCCTAATTTTTCTTTCTACAGCACTAACCATAATTTCTATGGCAAAATGAACCCCCTCATTTTGTTCCTTTTTAAATTAAATGTTTTAAGTGTTACCAGTTTATTCCAATCAAGATGGCTTCAGGTGTGCCATACTTTTGTCATAAGTAAGACTGTTAGCGCTCTAGTTGTTCTTTAGAACACTCTGGGAAGCTGCAGTAGAACACAAAGGCATCAACTGACAGGCTGCTCCTGTTGAAATATAACAGGAAGATATTTGAGATCACACTTGAAACATGTCCTAATTTTTCTTTCTACAGCACTAACCATAATTTCTATGACAAAATGAACCCCATCATTTTGTTCCTTTTTAAATTAAATGTTTTAAGTGTTACCAGTTTATTCCAATCAAGATGGCTTCAGGTGTGCCATACTTTTGTCATAAATAAGACTGTTAGCACTCTAGTTGTTCTTTAGAACACTCTGGGAAGCTGCAGTAGAACACAAAGGCATCAACTGACAGGCTGCTCCTGTTGAAATATAACAGGAAGATATTTGAGATCACACTTGAAACATGTCCTAATTTTTCTTTCCAGAGCACTAACCATAATTTCTATGACAAGATGAACCCCATCATTTTGTTCCTTTTTAAATTCAATGTTTTAAGTGTTACCAGTTTATTCCAATCAAGATGGCTTCAGGTGTGCCATACTTTTGTCATAAGTAAGGCTGTTAGCACTCTAGTTGTTCTTTAGAACACTCTAGGAAGCTGCAGTAGAACACAAAGGAATCAACTGACAGTCTCTGCCCTTGTTGGATGTACATGTTTTACTGAGAATGTCAGACTTCATTCTCACATGACTGAGAAAGATAATGTGAATTTACAGAAAATATGCTCTCATTTTAGCTTCTGGGGCACCTTCCAAAACTGTATGGGACAAGCATGTGAAAATAGTTTTCTCTCAAACATGATTCATGATATCCCAGCAGAAGGTTTTTCACAGGGTAAAATCACCTTAGAACACACCACAATTCCTGAAATTAGTATGGTACCATCAACAAATGAATTCTAATGTAACTAAAGTCTGTTATCACCCTTTATAGTTCTCCTTTTGGTAACCCTCAAAATCTTCGATTCACTACAATGCATTTCAATGGGGTACTATCATTTATATTGGTCCCAAGATGGCTGCCAGCAATTCCAGGATGAAGTGCTGACAGCCAATCAGATCTCACGATGACATGTGTGGTTAGGCTCCGCCCAGATATATATGTGTTTTTACTTTTGATTTTCTCAGCAACTACTGAACGGATTTACACCATTTAACAAAAGGGTTCTTTTTGAACCAAGAACTACCTCTTTGCCAAATTTGGTGTAATTCCGTTCAGCAGTTCGGGCTGTAGCCTTGCATAAAGTTTCCTATGGGAAATTGATTTTTGACTCTTATTTTTTTATTTCTCCGCAACTACTGAACGGATTTACACCATTTAACAAAAGGGTTCTTTCTGAACCAAGAACTACCTCTTTGCCAAATTTGGTGTAATTCCGTTCAGCAGTTCAGGCTGTAGCCGTGTCTAAAGTTTCCTATGGGAAAATGAATGGGGAAAACACGTTTTGGGACCCCCTTTTTCTCGGCCCCCGCTTGACGAATCACCCTGAGACTTTCAGGGTAGGAGCGGACCGGAGCGGGCCATAAAGTTTGAAAATTTCGCAAGATTCGTCAACCGACGCAAGAGTTATTTCAAATAGAATGTCGCGGATTTCCTATGGAAAATAGGTCCTAACTATACCTATCTACTGGCGACCGCCAGTAGATAATGTATATATATATATTACCTACTGGCGGTCGCCAGTAGGTAGTTATAGTTAGGACCTATTTTCCATAGGAAAAGCATTTTTTGTTTTCTTAATAACTTTGGCGTCGTTTGACGAATCTTTGCGAAATTTTCAAAACTAGTGGGGCGCTCCGGTCAGCTCCTGTCTTGAAAGTTTCGGGGTGATTTGCGAAGCGGGGGCCGAGAAAAAAAGGGGGTCCCAAAACGTGTTTTCCCCAAGTTGTTTTTCATAGGAAACTTTAGACACGGCTACAGCCCGAACTGCTGAACGGAATTATACCAAATTTGGCAAAAAGGTAGCCCTTGGTTCAGAAAGAGTCCTTTTTGTTAAATGGTGTAAATCCGTTCAGTAGTTGCTGAGAAATTCAAAAAATAGAGGTCGGAAAATAAATCAATTTCCCATAGGAAACTTTAGACACGGCTACAGCCCGAACTGCTGAACAGAATTACACCCAATTTGGCAAAAAGGTAGTGCTTGGTTCAGAAAGCGACCTTTTTTTTAAATGGTGTAAATCCGTTCAGTAGTTGCTGAGAAATTCAAAAAATAAAAGTTTCGATATCTAGGGACGCGGTGGATTCGCGAACCCTCCCGACCACGAGCTTCACTGTGATTGGCTGCCAACACTCCAAAACCAGGAAGTGTTGGCAGCCATCTTGTGACTCGGTAGAACCGAGTCACAAGAAAACAGTGAAACAAGCCTGAAAAACAAGAAAAGGGTGCAGGGTAGAAACACCCTGACCCCCTAGGCCTGCTCAGGGGGTCCCACAAGGACCCCAAAGGCCCAAAAAAACATTTTATTTTTTTTTAAATTTGGCGGAATTCGCTTTGGGGCCGCGAATCCCGCCGAAATTTTTTTTTAAAATGAAGCGCGGGCTCCCGCGCTTCATTAATATTGAGCCCCCGGGTGGGCCAGGTCCCGGGGGCATGCGCAAATGTAATATTTTCGAGATTTCTACATGAAGTACAGCTATAAATACCCCTCGCTCCAGATAAAAATACTCTTCACCTGTATTTAAATAGCATGCCTTTAATTGCAGTAGGAGCTGGGTGCACGAGGCTGAAATCAAATTAGCAGCCATTACCAGTCCTTTAACTCCGTGGCGCTTTTGATCAGCGGCAAATTAGCTTTCAACTAACAAAGGGTCTCTAGCAAGCAGTGGGCAGTAAATAGGACAGCTCGACCTGCCCTCAACACCTTTCCTGGTGTCAATCACAGCTCTGCCTTCGGTCCAATATTAACCTTCTCATGAGCCCGGCTTCCGACCACACGAGCAAGTGCCATGAAATAGTTCGGGCGGGTTGTATGAGAGGCAGGCATGCCAAAATCAATCTTTTTCAAACCAGCAGCGCCTTAGAACAGTGCCCGGCTGCGGCAAAGAGCGTGGCTTGCCCTTAATCCTGAGGGCAGTGAGGATGGCCGATGAAGGGAGGGGGGGGGACAGGTGTGCTTAAGCGTGACTCTCTCCTTGTGGACAGTGGGGTCTGCACAGGTTCGCCTGAGCCGACCGGAATATGAGCTAATGCAAAGAAACCCAGAGGAAAACACTGCCTGTACTTTGGGATGCCGCTAGTGGGCCGCTGTGAGCCCCTCTGCAGTCACTCAGCTCCCCTGGCACCGGGCCAGGCTCCGTCACAGCCTCCCCACTGCTCCACTCTTACACGGGCTCAGGTACCCCAGATTTCACTCTCGCTGCCAATCTCGGCACAGCAGGCCTGCGCCTCTTAACTACCCAAAGAACGCCTCCGCCAGGAGCAGGGTCTTGGGGGGCCCTTTATCCAGCACACGCCCGCGCCTGCCGGCCCCATTAACTTGATCACACCCACAGAACATCTACCACGACCCCAAAGCCACCGTGCAAAATTAAGCAAGGGTGCTTTTTAAGATCAGCCTTTTCCCAAACAAGATGTGCGCAAGAAGCCAACGCGAAGACGAGTACTGGCGTAAAGCACGCCCTTCAGTCATGTAGGCACTATTTCCCCAGCTTCTAAATGCTACACGCGAGTCGAGGTTAATGAGAGCAAACACATCCATAGCGCTTGAGTCTGATATATGCCAGCTCAACTCAAAGAGTGGGTGTCTCTGAGAGGGCACTTCTTGTCTTTTGCGAGCTGCCACGCAGGGGAGGGCACTGCCAAAGTTTGAATCAGCTGCTCACCTGCCAGTGTGTGAGACGTGTGTCCTGAAGGGTCCAGGGTACAGGTAGCCACCCCGTGTGTCGTGCCAGACCAGCAGCGGCGGCGCCTTCCCCTCCTCCCTTTAGCTCGCTTTATGAACAATGCCCCAGTCTAACAATGTAGAACTCACCTTTCTGAGTTACCCGAGGCTTCTAAATGACTTTCCCTATGGGCATTGCGTGTCCTTGGCAAGAGACAGTCTGAACAAGTATTTCATGCATTCAAGTGAATTTCCCACCTCTTGTAAACCGACGGTTTCGGTCTGTGGTGCACAAGTGTCTAAGAGGCACATTATACAGCATGAAACATGTACGGGTGGTGAGCCTTCTCCAGAGGGCGTGGTATTGTGGGGGCTTTCACTAGCCCTCGGGGCTCACAAATTGGGGTCTCTGCGGGGAAGGTGTTGGTCGTTTCCCCGTTTCTCCCCGTACTAGGAACGAGTTGGTCCGTTCCTTCTGCTCCCAGGCCTGCTGGTAGTAATCCACCACCCCGACTTCTGCCCTTTGACTTACTTGTGTTATACTGATTAATCACTTCAACTTTAAAGGTATTCATTTGAGATGTTTTCTTACAGTAACGTGAAAATCTGTCGTACCCTCTGGGTGCAATTTGTCTGGGTTTATTCCTCACCGGAAGCTCCCCTGTAGGGATTATTCGAAACTACAAATTACACGCCAATTATAGGCCATTATGAAGGCAGGGCCACAAAGACACTATTAGCTCGCTGAACCGTCCTCACAAAAGCCCGCCTTGTAGCGCTCGGGAAGGGATTTCCGTTCGAGATGTACAAAAATGCAAATCGTGGGTGTGAGGCCCCTGGTGGAACCGGTTATCAGGATATGACGTCAGTTGGCGCAGAAGCCGGGTGGTTTATGTTGTCTTGAGGTCCTTCCTGTACCCCTCTTTCCCGCTAATTCACCAGCTCGTCCTGATCGCAGGACATCGATGTTTGATCTCACAGGGATCTCATCTTTAAGGCGCATGGGCATGCTTACCCCTTCACGCGCTGACTGGAGTGATCTTAGTCACATTGTAAGGCACGTCCGTGTGAGGACAGTGGGGTCACATCACACTTCATAAGCTGCAGTGGGCGCAGCTGGCATTCCCCGAGAGGTCCCTCGCCTGATGTCATTTCTGCAGTTGTGTCTAACCAAGTTAGGGGTCGCTTCTAGTCTTTCGGGTACATTCACGCAAGGTCACATTTCTATGTAGAACTCGTTATGATTGTCCGTGTATGGAGATTAAGAGACACGCATCTGGGCCTGGATGGATTAATGGTTGGCTATGTGATTGGCTGGATGGATTTGAGTATGGATGAATGGAGAGCTGGGTTGCAAGACAGCTAAAAACTATGGAGGATAGATAGATAGATAGATAGATAGATATGGGTCGCAGAAAGAAAGAAAGAAAGAAAGAAAGAAAGAAAGAAAGAAAGAAAGAAAAAAAAGAAAGAAAGAAAGATCTGTGGGTCGGAGATAAATGGGTAGATCGACAGACAGACAGATAGATAGATAGATAGATAGATAGATAGATAGTTATGTGGGCCGCAGATAGATGTGTGGATCACAGATAGATAGATAGATAGATAGATAGATAGATAGATAGATATGTAGGTCGTAGATAGATGTGCGGCTCACAGATAGAGAGATAGATAGATAGATATGTGGATCGTAGATAGATAGATAGATAGATAGATAGATAAATATGTGGATAAATATGTGGATAGTGAGATAGATAGACAGACAGATAGATCGATAGATAGATAGATAGATAGATAGATAGATAGATAGATAGATAATGGATGGATGGATGGATGCCTGTGATTAGGCTGGTGGATGGATGGAGTAGTTAGAGATGCGTGAATGAATGGCTGTATGGCTGCGTAGCTTGTGGACTGATGGATGAATGAATGATACCTAGGTGGCTGGATGGATGTACTAATGTATGGGTAGATGCCTAAAAGGTGTTTGGTGATTGGATAGATTCATTTGTTTAGATTGATAGATATACAGATATATTTTCAAAGCCATAGAAAATAGATGCAGAGGAGTAAATTGAGAGACGATGAACAAGCAGGTATATTAAAATGTACCCGAAATATGCGGAGTATATAACGAATACAGCGAAAAAAGAAATATTTTTACATGTCCAGAATCCAGTGCTCGAGACATGTCACAAACGGCGCCCTGTACCCCCATGTGACTTCAAGGCAGGACGCCACTTTCGTGCAAAATGTCCCGTCTTATGAGCTTCCTTCAGTGCGGCACTATACCACATTACAGCGCATTAAACCTGGCTCATTCGTCACACCAGCCCAAATAAACACGGAGCGCTTTAGTAGCAACAGCCCCATGTGCGTGCAGTCGCCTCTGCGAACCTGTCCCATGAAACACGACCCCCGCCCGACGCCCCAGTAATACTGTGCCTATTGTTAAGTTTCCAGGACATTTGACATGTTTGGATTTTAGTAGTTACACCGACAGGGATTAAGTAAACTAAACTCTCCACATTAGGTCCTTGTTGTTCAGTAACCAGAAGTTGTTGGTCGTGCGTTGACAGCCTGTCACACAGTCGTAAATGCGCGACGCTTCGTCATTGAATGTTCCCACTCCCATGGCTTATTCTCTGATGCTAATGTTTGTGACCAAGGACATGAAATGGAGCCTCAACGCTTTCAGCCTATGGCTGGAAGGGAGCGCTAATTGAATAGAATCACAATTAAATAGGCCAATGCAGTTGGTTTTGCAGTTTCCAGCCTACACCCACCTTCTTGTACACGGCGTGCAAATAGTTAACCCAGTCTGCAGGAAGGTCTGCTGCAGTGTACAGTAATCCAGTCCACAGCTGCAAGACCTGCTTCACTTTTGTCACAACATTGTGCAAGAACAAGTCAGGTGGGTGCTCACCATGCGTGAAGTTTTGTTGTGGTGAACTGTTCTCGTGGCTTTGGACCTGTCTGGACACATACACACACACTCTCCTCACACACCCTTTCTCTCTCTACACACATACACACCCCCTCTTCTCTCACAACACACACACACACACTAGTTAGAACCTATTATCCATAGGAAAAGCGTTTTTTGATTTGCCAATAACTTCGGCGCTGTTTGACGAATGTTCACGAAATTTTCAGCTTTCAGTGATGTCATCAGTGATGTCATTTGAGATGTCATCAGTGATGTCATCAGTGATGTCACTGACCATGTCATGAATGATGTAATATGTGACGTCATCAGCAGTGCATTGCGGGGGCGCGAGTTATAGTTAGCAGAACTAACTATAACGGGGGAATTTCTCTGGTTTTGTACCAGTGAAATGTCCAACTAACTATAACGTCAATGAAACCTATGGTTTTTTCAGTGAATTTCTAAGGTTTTTTAAATGCTAATTTCTAACTATAACGTGCCTGAAACCTTTGGTTTTTTCAGTGAATATATATATATATATATATATATGTATATGTAAAATGTATTTTCTAGACACTCTCTAATGGGACAGGAATGTCCCCTGCACGGTGTACAGCCATGTCCCTGCCTGGAGTACCCAATGGACAGTGACTGGTATCATGATTTTTGGATTTGTGCATCAGCAATACACTAATCTAGAGTGTGTGCTAAGGTCTAGGCTTTTCTTTTTGATGCAAATGTGGTCCTGGACCCAGAGGGGTGCACCAAACACACTCTAATGACAATGGGCTAATGTCCCTATCACAAGTACTAGCATGTAGAGTAGAGATGGTAGCATACTGTGTTTCAGTGATCATATAGTTATGACCAGACCTTTTTATCTGAGTCATGTGAGTGGTTACCTACTGGCTCGCATGTGTAAAGTTCCACTGGTGCAAGCTAGAACCAGAATTTGGCGCCAAATTCAGGGTATATGTGCCTGTAGATGGGGATGTAGTCCACATGATACATGCATCATTTGTGTCTGAATGAACCAGAGTGAAGGAGGCCTGTGGGTTCCAGTTTGGAAATACCTGACCTGTTCATGTGCACATGATTCCCAGACAGTGGACATGTATTGTTGACATTCCTGAGACTGAGTAAGAGGACCTAGGCACTCGAGTGAAGAAGAGGAGACAGACTTCCCTTTAGTAATTCAATAAGATCCTTTTGCTGCAAGGAGCTGTTGATTAGTGTTCCTGAAGTACAGCTATTTGGTGTAGGGTGGAACTGTATTCTCTGTTGTACAAAGTGCTTAGGATCCTTTAGTAGTGGCCAGACTTTTGTCTCTTGTCTTGATCACTGTCAGTATGCTGTTGATAGCCAGGTGCAAAATGCTCATACCACTTTGAGCCTGGCCTGGAGACAAACCTGCAATGAAGAGCATCACTATAGACCAGTGTCTTCAAACTTTTTAATGCTGCAATCCCCCAGTGACAAAAAAAAATAATCGGGGCCCCCCTTTAACATTTTTTACAATTATTCCATTAATTAGACAATGCTTAAATAGGTCTAGCCTTATTTAAACATTGCAGTTAAGTTCTATTACCATTTTAAAAACTGATTCAAATGCGTGATTGCCAAACATACTATTTTGGTCTAAGGTTTAAAAGTTTCCACAGTGTGATTATTAGAAATGGAGTTGGGGATTTGGAGTCCCTTCCCTTTTGACACCTCCCCCCACCCAGGATATAGATGACAAAAGATGTTAGTGATGGCCATTTACAGAGCAGCTTACTGCCACTCATGTTTTCAGCTGAAAAAAACACTCAGCATAATACTTCTTTTGGCCAGAGCCTTGTGCCCCTCCTGGGATCACTTGAGGCCCCCTAGGGGGCCCACCCCCAGTTTGAAGACCCCTGATGTAGACAAAGGCTGAGTCTGGAAGTCACCCTGAGAAGGACACATGAAAGGAGTACATGCTAGAACCAGTTCTGAAACTGGAGACCGAGAATACGCATCTCCTGCTTGCAATACCTTTATAAAAATGGGAACTGTTGATTCACTTCTTGTTCCAGTTCCAAGTTTTCTCTGACCAAAAAGAGGGGTTTTCACAGAGTACTCAGAGAATACTACACAACTAGGTGTCAGTGTCTGCAAGTCCATCAGGTTCCCAGAAGTGAGGGGACATCACATAAAGTCTGATCTAAATAATGCACTGTCGTCCTGTCCTGGAATGCCTGGAGATAAAGAGGGGAGAAGCGAGCCAACCCCACAGGAGGAGCTGACTGTCAGTGTAATATAGGGTGATTAGCTGTGGAGATGAGGGTCCATCCACAGAAAACTCACAAAAACATGAGCGGTGTTCTCTTGTCTCAGAGCCCGTCTCTCAATCTGAAGCGAAGCATCCATGGCACTGCCTATGTGTGGCCATATGGATAGCCCCAAGGAAACATGTTGCTGCTGGTCAACAGAAATTGCCCGAAGTGTGCCTGAAAGGACCCCTGGTGTCACAGCCCTTGGCAGTTGCCCACGTGTGCCCAAGCAGCCTGTACCTCTGAAGAACTGACTGTTGTTAAGTCCATGGCACGTGCCCAAGTGTGCCCGAATGGACTTAGAGAAGTTAGAGGCGGCACTTGTACCAAGTGTGCCTGAGCAGACTACACCTCTTTTTGTGAAGCTGCTGCCTCGAACCACTTGTTCACTTGAGCGATTGTGTGGTTGTCCGTGCCGCTGGCTGGATGTGCGCCCAAGCAGACTTTTACTGTTACAGCCAAGCTATGAAAAACCTAGCAGCAACCCAACCGCATGTGAAACCGGAAGCGGATTGCATCACTGTCTCAACACCCAGGAGGTCTTCCCATCTAAGCCGCCAACTCACCATTCTCCAGCCAACTCACTGTGTGCACAGAAGAGGGCCACTGATCTGAAGACAGCCACACTGTGCCTCTCACTGCCTCTAGACTCTGCCCTGCAGTCCGCCATCTTAGCCAGGCGCAGAGCAGCAGACTGGCACCCCTGCGGCCAGAGGATATTCCCGCACTGAGAGTAGAACACAGACTGAAATATGTAGACATCCCTCGAGGCCTACCAGAGAAACCCTAATTGTTGAGAAATCTAAGACTGAGCACACTACTCTGCCTAAGAGGGGGTATGCGTTGCACCTGTGCATGAGACTCACACCAAAACAACCCTAACGCTAAAGGAGATTGAGGGGAAGTGGAGTACAGAGTAGAGGGGAGTTTTTCTCTCCCATAAGACAGTGGCTCTGCACCAGAGACTCTGAGTACCTGAGTTTTGTCAGGTGTAATATTATATTTTAAAGTGTATTGAAAGACTTCTCTTTTATAAATATAAGCATAGGGCTGGACACTCTAATTATTACACTGTTGTGTGTTTGTTGAGTACTGAAATCTTTACATCCCAAACTAACCTCCTGAGAAACCTGTGACTGTTTGCCATTGCTACCACTGAGAATCACGTGCAGAAGCTGTTGTACTTGGCCCAGTTTGCAGAGCCCTAGCAGGATGCAATCAATCTGGTACGAAAGATCTAGCAAACACTGCCTTCATGGCTGAGACCCAGTACTTCCTGCTTGGCGCCTGACTCCCTGAATGGGGACTGACACTCTCAATCCTTACTCTTATCACCATTGTGTTTTTTGTTTATAATAACTGGTGAATTGAGAACATAGATTGAATAGATGGCCTTGAATAAAAGTAAATGTCAAGAATTGGTTTCCCTCTCTATAGTCTTGAATCTGATCAATCAGGTAAAATCAGCATCTACCAAAAAATACCTTAGTGAGGTTTACTAGTGAAAAGAAAAGTGCTTTTTGCGGTCTGGCTACAAACGTCTCCAACTATGTGACACAGACAGCATTTTATAATCCAGCCCCGCATGATATTGCAGCATGGATTAGCAAATTTTGCAGCACCACAAATGGAATATTTGCACCACACAATTATGTATTTTGCTGTATTTAACCCACACTTTCTTTTTGTCCTGCCACTCCCTAGAAAGTTCACAAAAGGACCCAGGCTTCGTGGTCCTCCCCACCACCCTCAAACAAGGACCAAGACCCCCACACACCTGTAACAGGCAGAGCATGAGATGCACTTTTGATTGACTGAGGATGATCACCACACAAGTGGCTCCTTCAACATGTATATCACAGGCACCAGCAGTTGTGCTGAGAAATTGACTCTGAAGGAGGAAGGGGCTGTAGAAGCTCTGACAGCTCTCTCCAGCCTCCTTCTTTCTGAGCTGATCCCCTGACAACTTTTTCTAAGGCGCTGGGAGATGTACTTGGGGAGCTGGGAAGAGAGGGTGTAGAATGCTCCCGGAGAGTAAGCGGTGACATCCACTTACCTCGCTGGGTGGGCTGCAGCTTCAGCAATGGTAGACTGCATGTCCGCATGAGGAAAGTGGTGGTTCAGCTGAAGGTGGGCTGCAGGTACCCAAACTATCACAATGTACAAAAATATTTATATTGATGTTGACAACCACTTACTCAGAACACTTCATTTCCATAAGATATATATGGGGTCCCTGTGCCTGGGCACAGCAATCAGTGGCTGTTAGACTCATCAGTGGTTGGTAAATTATGAAGCTTTCTAAAGAGTGCATAGCATGGGTGCCAAGAGACATACTAATAAACTTTGAAAATTGCACCATTTGTTTCTTGCTAAGGAGTAATAAGAGTGTGTCTATATAATGTTGAGATAGTGTTGAACACAGAATGCAGCACACATAGAAAAAGCAAAAACAAGAAGAAATAAATTATTTCTCCACGTGTGCCATTCCAACGCCTGCTTTTGCACGCTGTTAGTTTTTGGTGCTACCACAGATTTACCTCTCTTTGTAAATCTGGGGCAGCATCAAAAAGCAATGGGTGTTGCAGTTTACAAGGCTAAGTAGCTTAGTGCCACCTTGTAAATATTGAAAATGGCACTACGCCACCGGAGTGTCAAAAAAAGTGACACTCCGGTGGCGATAGGGGCTTGTAAATATGCCCTTTTGTCTTTTGAAAGAAGCTGTCCATTCCTCATTGCAGACAGCATTGGGACGGTTTAAGTGAGGGGTAGGGAGATGAAGACAGTGCTAAACTTTATAGGTCCATGTGTATGGCAGAAAAACAACTTCACTCAGGGGTGAGGCCTACTTAAAGACTGAAAACAGCTTAAATAGGTAGAGATTTGATGGGTTTGTGGTGTTAGTATGTACCTGTTAGGAGAGAAACAAGGACACAAGGAGAGTAAGCATTCAAAAGAAGGCAGAGTGATTAAGGTAAGCCACTTGTTGCCCCCCCCCCTTCACTGGACGAACCCAATGTACCAGGCCTCAGCTCAGTCACCCTGTGCGTTCAGCAGCATGCTTTTTTCGTGCTATGCTGCTAAATTCATGTTAACACCTCTCCTACTGGATTCGAATTTGGCCAATCCAAGACCTGGAATCATTTATGGAGGGATTGCGTGAGGTCATTGTAAAACCACAAGCGCTCAATATTCCTTGGTTCTAGTATATAAATACTACTTTAGAAAATCTAGGACATGAGCTAATACTGGTCCAATACTTCATCCATTTCTGCCATAGTCTATATCATTGTCAATGAAGCGGACTATAAATTGGAGGAATTGCTAGATTACATCAATCCTCCCTCAACTAGGTCTTTATTGATAAAGGTTACATTGTTTATCCTTCCATTAGCATCTTTTACGAGGAAGTGGCTGACCTCTGAATTTGAAAGCAAGCTGTGCCCCGTTTACCATCAATTAGAGGAAACAGAGGAACATGTTTTATTTATTTGTATGGGATATACAAGGCCAAGATCTAGATGGCTTAAGCCATTTTGCCAGGTGTTGGAATTAACGCGCTATCAAGACTCTATAAGAATATATTTGTTTGATGCTAGTCCTGGTGTGTTTTTTTTCTATCTCAAGCATTTTACAAGTGGCTTGGCAACTAAGAGCCATAGCACTGATGTTAGGATAATAACCTAACATCCAGTACTTTGCACAGAATTAATTGATACATTTGTGAAGGTTTTATTCTGTTTTAATCTTGTAAATTATATGTAATTTTATATAGATTGTAAATATGTGATCGTATGTGTGTATTGTTGATGGATCAATTGTATCCGAATTGACAAAAAAGAAAGAAAGAAAGAAAGAATAAACACTTCTCCTGTCTGCTGCATCCTTTTATCTGGTCTTGCTACTGTTCTGGGATCAATGAAAGGAGGTGTGAGGGCTGTATTACTGACATTTCATGGGTGCTTTTGTAAAAAGTGTGGCCTTTTTACAAATTTATTAAGTTTGTGTTTGGTTGCAAAACGCAAAATCCTGAAGGGTCTATAAAATACTGCACAGAGTCAGCCCTTGCTCATGATTAGATGGCTTTCTTGTCAACCTCAGTTCCCTGCATTTTGTTGATGGATTTCCTCCCTATTCTATGTTTGTCTCTCCCTTGGAACATAGCCTGTTTACCCTTGCTTTTGTTTGGCTGGGGTGTAGCCTTCAACTGCTGACGTCATGGAACAATTTTCTTTATTTCTTTACTTGTTTAGCACTAATGTCAGTGCATTTCTTGGTCTTCAGAGTGCACTCACCCTCCACTTCGCTTCCCCTGACTTATCCCTTCCCTTTTATCTCACCCTCATCCCTGATGCTCCTCAGCAGTGCATCAGGTGATGGATGGCAACCTTGGTGATGCTTTAGATGTTCTCTTTACCTTTTCTCTTTCCTCCCGCCCTTTTTCCCGAACCTGCTCCTTGCTACACGAAGGATGTCGACCTTCCAGATGCCCTGGACGTTGTCCAGCTTCTTTATCCACTGATGCCCATCTCCTTGAAGGCAGTAGCAGTTGGCTTTGCCAATGATCGAGCTGTTTAGAGTCCGCCAGCATTGGCAAAGCCAGTAGTGGCAACCAGCCATGTTCAAAATATAGAAAGCAACGGGAACATTGTTTTCTATCATTTCCAGATAGCCGTCGCATTATGATACACAACTTTAGTTGTGGGGTCACTGCAAAGCATATGAAAATGCAATGCACAATGAATCACCCCCACGAATCTCACTGTTGGAGATGCTAACACACTCAGGACAATGCAGGAATTAGAATTCACTACGGGGGCTACGCCCAATTAAAACTTAGCCATCACAAATGAAACTCTGAACATTACCACCGATAAGGCCGCCTCCACCCCTTTCAAACCTAGATCCATTTTTTACCCCACCTTACCGCATGACAATATAGATACGTTCCATGATGTGGTAACAAAAGCTCTACTTGAATGCAAACATCAAAAGAACTACAGGGGTGCTAGAACTTATAACCTTACTATCAAACAAAAAGATATCATCAAGAAACTTGCTAACGATAAGGAAATTGTAATCCGCCCAGCAGATAAAGGGGGCAATATTGTGCTCCTTACAAGAGATATGTACATTGATGAAGTGCACAAACAACTAGAAAACAGTAAATTTTACTGTAGATGCAGCACTAAAACGTACAATGACAGTATATTAACCACTTGGGGCAAACTTTCAGAATGGCAACAAGAGGGAATCATCACATGGGAAGAATATCTATTTTTGAAAAAAGATTATCCACAACTTCCCATTATATACTTTTTGCCCAAAATACATAAGAACCCTGTACCTCCCTCTGGAAGACCAATTGTATCGTCTATAGGCAGTGTTTTCGAGAACATTTTGAAGTATGTTGACCATTTCTTGCAGAATTATATCACAGCACTTCCCTCTTATGTCAAAGACACAAAGGACTTTTTGGGTAAAATAGAGGGCATACAATGGGAAGAAAACTATATGTTTATCACCTTGGATGTTTCCTCTCTTTACACCATTATTGACCATGATCAGGGCATTCGTGCATGCACTTACTTTCTGAATGAAAGAAATATAATGTATCTTGATCATACAACTATGCTTACTGACATGATGTATCTGTGTCTCCAAAATAACATCTTTATGTTCAATCTGTACAGGCAAGTACTAGGGACAGCGAAGGGCACATGTTTTGCCCCTAGCTTTGCCAACCTGTTCCTAGGCTTGTGGGAGGAGGAGATACAGAAAGACATAAGACTTACATCTGACTTTGAAAAAGTCGCAGTCTGGTTACGTTACATAGACGACCTTTTCCTGATATGGAAAGGGAACGAACAAGAAGCTAAAGAATTCGTTTCCAGACTCAATTCCAACACCTATAACATTGCACTCACTTACACCATGAGTAGAGAAGAAATAGAATTCTTGGATGTTAAAGTCAGAGCTGTACATAACACACTAGAAACTAGTTTGTTCCGCAAAGAGACAGCGGGCAATAGTCTCCTTCATGCTCTCAGCAGCCACCCAGACACTCTGAAATGGAGTATTCCTTTCGGCGAGCTGCTGAGAGCAAGAAGAAATTGCAGTACCGAAGAAAACTATCTCAGGGAGGAGAATGTCATGATGTCACGTTTCAAGACACGTGGGTATCCAGATTGGGTACTCAATAGGACAGTGTCCAAAGTTAGAAACATCGACAGACAGAGCACTTTACAAGTCAAAGTAAAAGAAAGCAGTGAACCCCCTGAAACAAGGGTGATCCTTACATTCAATACAGACTCACACAAAGTGAAAAAAATCCTTGCGGAAAACTGGACCATCTTGAAGAGTGACAACATAGTGGGACCCACCATAAGTGAGAGACCCAAAATCACATATCGTAAAGGCCGCAGTCTTAAGGACATACTTATGCATGGTGACATCACGGAACATCAAAATAGCGGCACATTTAATCTTAAGGGTTTTTACCCATGTGGCCACTGCAAGGCATGCCGCACGAGTCAAATGGTGAAGGCGTTTAATATACCTAAATCCGAGAAAAACAGAACCATAACACAGTTTCTTACCTGCAGTACAACATATGTCATTTACATCCTAGAATGCCCTTGTAATAAAAGATATGTAGGCAGCACAACACTTATGGCGAGGAAGAGGGTCATGGAACATCTGAGAGCTATTATTAATAAAGACCCCCATTATCCGGTAGCAAGACACTTTGCTGAATATCACTTGTCTAATAGCTCACTTCTGCGCTACTATGCCATTGAACAGATATTGGTGGGCCCAAGAGGAGGTAACAGAGACCTCAAACTAAGGAAAAAGGAATCCAAATGGATCCTTGACCTTGAGACCCGGTACCCCAAAGGACATAACGTTGATGAGGAACTGGCAATACATCTTATTGATGAATAACAATATGTTGATGTACCATATGTGCTCTGTTTCTCCTGTGCCAATTCTTTCTCATGCCAATTTTCCTCCTATTCTATATCCTCCATGATGAATGTAAACTGTTATGTTTTTAAGTGCACATTGTTATATACACATGTATTTTCAATTGCAATCTTTTATATTAATTTGTTTTTCTCTTTTTCTCTCTCTTCACAGGAGGAAAGGAAGGGGCCCACCGATCCACTACGGGCACTTCACGGTCCGCCTACCCTTTTCTTCCCCATATCTTGGGAGTGCACTACCTACTGATAGATAAGAAATTTTTCTTATTATTTTTCACTTACTTTTCACTGTTTTATCGCTGACGCTTTGCATGGTGCCTAGGACAACCAGTATGGACTTTTTTCCGCCAGTATTGTTCATTTGTGCACAGTCATGGATTTGGGTCATATGTACCTTTGATTAGATGGAGTATGGTGCTTAGTTAGACTCTACATGGTAACCGATAGTTTTGTCTATATATCACGCTGGCTTACAATTTATGAACCCGCGATGTGCCTGTGTTGCACCATATGCTTTCCGGTACTTTAACCATTAATTTGAGGAGGTTTGAACCCCGCTTTCTTGTTTAATAAAGTGCACTTGCACTTGGTGTAGCCCTCCGATTGCAGACTACATAATGCAAAGGTTTCTATGAGGATTTCCTCATTTCGGCTGGACAGGAGATATAGTCCCTATACGCCTGTTTGTATTTCAGCAAATTTTTCGTGCACTCGGTATGGGCATAGCAATACTCACATACATACACCGACAATGTAGAGGTTATGTACTTCCATGGAGCCTGTAACTCTTATTTTTACTTTTACTTTTACTTTACTCTCCCTTGACTCCAGTGCATTTTGCCTTTGTAATAGTTGTGATATGTGGATATTTGTGACTTAACAATATTTACAACAACCTTCATCGCAGATTCCACTTGTATATACTTTTGCTTTCTGCCTATGTAAACCATTCTAAGATGGCCGCCACATTGAATGTGCAAATAACTGTGTATTGACGCTTCAGTCCACCTTCTATGTCAGTGTCCTAAGTACCTTGTCTATGTATAGCACTGTTTTCAAGAAGCTCATTGTGTGATCAAGAAAGTTGTCTTTCGAAACGCGTTACTTTGAGTAATAAATCTTTCCTTTCTTTGGAACCTGAGAGCGCGAGTTATTTGCAACTGTTGGGTATCGTAAAGCCGGTTTTGCTCCACCGGCACCTTGCGCCACTGAACTACGGGCGGATTTCCCAGGAGGAGCTCCCGAGTTTGTGATATATATATATATATATATATATATATATATATATATATGTATATATATATATATATATATATATATCTTCTTCACATAGCCAGCCTCACCCAGATGAACCAATAATCGTTTGGCACCATGACTGATGATCGGGTTCAGAGGTGATGGTGGCGTGCATCAATGCTCAGAAGAAAAAGGGCTGACTTGTCCCGAAGATAACTAGTGCAACCATCCAAATGAAGAATAGCCCCCTTGGGGAGCCCTGAAACACGTGTCATTGTTCGAAGAGGCAATCCTGCTTACAGGGAACCATAACAAGGGGACACCGATGAGTATGTCAATAGTTGCCGAGTAAACTCCCACCGCAAGGAAATCAATTGACTGCATATCGTCACAAAAACGAATGCGTCTCTGTTTCGACTGTACAAGAGCAAGACGGTGGTCTTAGTATATATACACATATGTATGCAATGCAAGGTATAAATGAAGTTAATATTTTTAAGATAAATTTTTGAAAATATAAAAAGGAATCCAGCACTTACATCACTTCTAGTACGCCATTGACCTGGTATAGTTTAAAAATGCGGCCATTCTAACCTGTGCTCCCCAGTTTCCCTCTTGATCGGAGGTAAATATAAGCAGATAAAGAAAATCAAGCATTTAGACTCAATATTCAAACATAAGAGACTTCTTCTCAGTCAAATGTTCATGTTGCCTCCTAGTTAATACTTGGAAGCGTCTATCACTTCGCGTTAAGGGTCCCGGTAAGATGTTAATGCATGAAATTTTGCATGCCAGAAGTAGTGATCCAGGCTGTAAATCGCCATTATTGACCGTAGTTTTCTTGACCCATCTATTTCCATGGGGGAATGCCTTCTTCATTTAGCTGTCATTGCCTGTTCAGCCATGCTAAAGTGATATGAATTGTAAGCATTGAATGAGTTTTTGTGCTGCCCGCCATTTCTACAGGTTGTAATCTTAGCCTAGCTACAGACGTCACATTTGGTATTATTGGATAACCCAAAGTTCCTCTGATATGACTCAACGCCTCTTTCCAGTACACCAGTAATTTCAGACAGGACAACCAGAAGACAATGCCATCTAATTCCAACCCACATTGTCGCTAATAGTTGCCATCCATATTGTGTACATCTTTTTAAAGCTACACAGATTTAAAAGTGAATTGTACCCTATCTTACACTGAGTCTTTTGTTCTGGACATTATGAGTGGACCATCTTGTCTCAATCAATCTCTTCCATTGCTCTTGTTAAATTTTGTTCCATAGTTTTCTCCCACATATTCATTATTCATAAATGGCCATCTTGGAGAACTTTGAATAGCAGCTATTGTTGCGCAGAAGTTGGAGATAAGACCTTTAGTAGAATCGTAAGATGTAAACAACTGCCCAGTAAGTGTCAGACCTCTCTTTGCAGGGGAAAGTACCCATAGCCTCAGTTGTTGGTAGTGAATTCTTTCAGGCTCATGAAAAGACAATTCCCTCCTACCATATTCAAATGTTTTAATCGTGCCCTGATAAAGGTAAAAAAAAATTTTTTATTATCACGAAGATTCTCAAAAGCAGCATAATCCTTAGCCTGAAGCATTTGGGCATGAGGTAGGTGTTCAAAATAGTCCTATTTTTACCACCGTGGTTTATGGAAAACAATACCGGCCGGTGTTAAATATTTACTGGCAACCACCGCCATCTAGTGGAAAGAAGTAAAGTTGCAGTTTTTTGATATCTTCAAAATGTGGATTGTCCTTAAATAACTAAGGGGCATATTATCAAGGGCTTTATCGCCGATTTAGCGGCACTTTTTGCCGCTAAATCGGCGATATTTTTAACGCCCTATTAGCAAGCTGTCGCTAACAGGCGTTAGCGACAGCTTTCAGGCGTTAGAGGCTGGGAATTACATCGCCTTGCATGTCAGCGATATTTATCGCTAATGACATGCAAGGTAGGCGTTCCTAACCTAACAGCGACTGAAAACAGTCGCTAACATCGCTATCGCCTATTAGCAATAACCGCGAGGCGATAAAAATACGCGCGCTAACCGCGATTAGCGCTGGTTTTTAGAACTGGTAAAAGCATGACTTAACAATAATAGTCAATGGGAGGTGGATTGCAAGGTTAAGTCCCCAGCATTAGCGCGAGGAATCTATCGCTGGATTTCTCGCGTTATTGCTAGTTTCGCCGCTATCGCTGGATATTTTATCGCATTGGAGATAAACCTTGCTAATAGCATGTTATCTCCGCGGTAATATCCAGCGATAGCCGGCGATAGAAAAACGCGCGCTAAGCAAGCTTTGCGATAATTATCGCAGGTTCTTGCTAATATGCCCCTAAATTCTCACTATTATGAGTGGCAAAATAATGGGTAAATATCTCATACCAGTTTACGATTTGTGGGATTTTTTTCTTGTAAAGGGCCGGCACTCGGCGTGTTTGAGAATTCGATGGTGTGCAAGAAGTGTGGCGTTGGGGAACGTTGCCGCACCGAAGTACCGGTGCCGGACTGGCCTTTTATCTCATCTGGAATTTAAACAGGGGTCTGGAGCCAATGGAGACCGGTTTTGAAAGCTTGCTGGTGACTGTCACTCTCCCCAGGTTAAAGCAAAGGGTCTGGTTTGGGCATTTTTGCCGGGGCTGCTTTTGGTTCCCCAGGCTAACCCTGTGCAGTTCCAATGTTGTAGACATACAGATGGATTCACTAGTCGACTAATTGTCACAGTGACGGAAGAGATTAGTACCATAGCTGATACGGTGGCCCTGTTGGACATTAGGAATCTTCTTGTATAGTGATCAACTAACTAATTTGACCAGTAAATGAAAGCTGCGATCAATGTATAGCTCTCTGCAGTGTTTTCCGGGCTCTTACGGCATTGGTACTTTCAGTGATCAATATCTAGAGGAAGATAACAAGCATTGGCAAAGCCAAAAGCTCTGGCCCTGGCAAGCTGGTGTGACGGTTAATTTTTTATTGCAGGCACAGTGTCACAACAATAGAAAAAAGTGGAAAAAAGAAAGAATGATGTTGCCTAAACGTGCTGACCATACTTGCAATGAAAATGTGAAATTAAAAAATATACAGATTTTTTTTCGTTTTAATGCTCTTCACATGCTCTTATCCTGAAAATATGATTGTTATTGGCACACAAGATACATACTGAAAATTATACTAATGGCTTATTACTGCAACCTGAACAGATAGTGTGCACACAAGAGGATGACTAAAAAAGAGTCCACCCCCCCCCCGCTCCCCCCCAAAAACATAGAAAGAATTAAAAGAAAAACGATTGTCAAAGTAGTGTTGGCCGACCAGTTGTTGCACCGAAGTGCATTTCTTTTTAGGGGTATATGGTTAATTGTTCAGAAAAAAAGCCATTAGTAAGTGCAAGGGAGCAATTTGCTGAAGCGGACTTACCCATTGCGGCAATGGCATTGCCCCATGCTGGATTCTGTGGTGGATGGAAGCAAAATGTGAATGGCAGCTCAACAGATTAATTGATAGCGAAGGCTGCCGCAAAAACCCTCTATTTATGTATATGTATTTTTATTTAAGAATGTTTTTAACTACATTCGGTAGCCAGGTCAAAGACTTGGTCTAAAAATGAGCTGGGGCCATGGAAAAATACTTTTATCTGAACGTATAAACCTCATTGTCAACTAGACGTAAAATCTCTGAAAAACAATGTAACTGAAATCTAATCAGCATTGTTTGGTTTTAGTTTTTTGGGCATGAATAGTCCCAAAACAACTGAGAACCTTTCTGCGAGAACTGAAATGCGTCCAAGGAATCAGCTCTCCAAACGGAGCCTGACATAAATATACTATATAATGTGAGAATGCTTAAAACATCAGGCTTTTTAGGGGCACAACTAGACGTGAACGTTGTCAGACGTGAGGGAGTAAACAGTTGGGGTACATTTATTTTCAGACACTTATGGGGCCCGGGAGTACTTGTGAGGGCCCTATTGTGGTATGTAGTTACATTTACAGTATTTCATGTTCTTTGGATCTGTATGCCAAATGAGTCGCACATGGTGAATTCTCAAGCACAACTGGCCGGTTAGATTGCTCCCAATGCCTTTGGAATTTTAGAGGAGAGTTCCCTCAAAATGAATTTTGGGAAAGTCAGTGGCCTGAAAAGAGAAGATGTTTAGGTTTGCTCAACAGCTCCTCTGAATTTTTAAGGAGTGGGGAGTCAAAACAGCTGATACTGTTAACTTCATTCAAATGTAGTCATATTGTTGATATTTGGTGGGTGAGAGTGTTAGTTAATTCAGGAAGCATTCTATCCTGTGATCTACAAGGCACGTTTAATTCACTGCATTCGATTACCAGACCACACCGTTTCGCCAATGGCTTCTTGTGCAAGTCCTTGGCTCTTATGTAAAAATGTAATGCATTATAGCAGATGTGGAAACGACTCCTATGAAATTATTTGGACTAAATTGACAGATTACAGTTGCTGGTAGAAGGAAAGGCAAGGAGTGAATCATTACAACCCGATTCCACGTAGTCATGTGATAACCTTTGCTCTGCAGCAGTGCACGAAACAGAGCTGTTTTATTAAGATTGGAACTAGTGATCTACACGTTACAGTAAGATCAATGCAGCATGGACATTACTTCCCCCCAGGTACGCTACATGTACTGTGTATGCCACTTTCCAGGTTATGGTTATGATCCCCCCCCCCCCAAAAACAACAACTGCAGCGCCTTATATTATCCTCTATTAGTAGTGCGAAAAGCCTGCTACCTACATTTGTCTTAGGTCCACACCTGGACGCCACCAAGACACCACCAAAAACTAGCAATACTGATTTGTGACCCAATAAAAGAGTACATTGGTGAGTCAAACATATCTTCCAGGTTGCCCACAAATGATCTTTTTGCGAAGGAGGAAGGAGCACTCAAACAGTAAAATGTCATTTTGCATTAGATTTCGAAAAACCCTTCACCAGAACCGGTGGGGTCATTAGTAGGTGCATTACTGCCAATACCTATGTGGACGTTATTTTTGCTAAGCGAACTTCACCCATTTTCGCCCTCCTTTTCACATTGTAGCTATTGTACGTGGAGTTTGTGGTCCATACAAAGAATGCAACGTTTCCAGAACAAGCCCTAATATCATGATTGCCAAGATTCTAAAACGTGAGCTTGCTGTTTTGGAGATAAAGTACCAAAAACCATTCTGGAGAAAAATGCCATTTAGTGTGGGCTAGTAAAAAAAATACTGGGAAGTGTACTATCGCCCATTTTAAGAAGAGATAGCATGAGGTACAGCACTAGGAGAGAGGAAAGAGCATGCAAAAGGCACAGAAGGAAATTATGCAGTAGTCATGATAAGGAATGAAAGTTTTGGAGATCAGAGGCACCAGTAGCCTTAAGGCACTGACACAGCATTACGAAATCTGTAAGGTATAGGCAAGTTAATTATAGAGTTTTGGCGATTTTTTATAGGATTTCTTTGAGCTTGCTTCTATTTTTTTGGGTTTTGTACAATTTCTTTCGCAATGCTAAGAGCCAGGTGTAGTGTCATATTTCTCGCTGCCCATAACCAGTGTATTGGTATTACATTGTACACTTAGCAGGTCCCTGATCATTTGATATCTTTGAAATTACATGTCACCGAACGTCCTTTAAAAGTGGCCACGTATAGAACAATTAATAATTTGTGACACTTTGCACTTTTTGCTTCTTGCTTGATTTCTTCAAATTAACAGGTTTTTAATGACAAAGATTGATGGCCGGAAGGTTGTCTCTCCCACTTGCGATGTTTTGTTATTAGCTTGTATTAGATTTTTATGAAAATGTTTTTAACTATATGAATTGTATCTATTGTGTTATGGTCTTTGCAATTTATGCATCATTAAACAGATTTTATTTAATTGCCTTTTGGGTCCTTTTAGATTGAGAGTGAGTAACTCCTGTTAGTTGATACAGTGGAGTGTTATTGATTTGAATGGTGATTTCTCCAAGAGAATCTTGTTGCTTATTACACGTATAGATCCACCATGTCGTAACTTTTCAGACGTCGTGTGTAAAATGTGAGGCACCGCAACACAATGTAGACGGATTTCCCAAAACAGGCTCTTCTTGGCCTCAATCCTCAGGTTGTCAGTGGCTGCACCATGCCCATCCACAGCACCGGGTAAATATTTAAACACAATTTGTCCTTCTTTCATCGAAATATTGGCTAAAATTGCTTTTGCTCACGTAGGAGGAAAGTCTAGGTCATGTGAAGTTTCCGCATTGCTCCTTTCACACCTCCCATTCTATAGACGATGGACCTCCTTGAGCCAGATAATACAGTGGATTCATTCAGGTTGCATGGCTGTACTGGATGAACCCTTCATTACTGGATCCATTACAAAACTTCTGATGATTCACTGGAAGCAAAAAATACATTATCCAATTTGAGAAATCGATAAATAGTGCCCGGAGTTATGCCACTCACCTATAACACAATACAGTGCATACAGATGTTATCTTCAATTGTGTGATCCAGCTCTCCCTGAGCATACACATCTTTCTGGGGTGTGTTTTTAACATGAGAGAAACATCACTGTGATGTTGTGGGCTGGGTCCAGATACGACTCTGCCACATGCTCAATGCTACATCACTTTAAGTAATAAGGATTTTGAAAAATCCAAGTGTCACATAAACAATAAGTATAGCAAATGAGTTACACCCATTCTGCTGGAGGGCGGTAACGATGTGATGTAGCAGGTGGTGCCTGGTGGAGCATACTGTTGGAAATCTTTTGCATTAAAATAGACAGCACATTTTCTATTGAAATTGCCACAAAATTTGCACTGGCATGCAGTTTTCCTGATAAAACCATAGCGCACAAACAAAATTGTGTGAAAATTGGGGTTCAGCAAATATCTATCATTTGCACATTGCTAAGTGTCTTGATTTAAATTGATCCTATTAAAATCTTTGCTTTCATCACACGTCAGCATTATAAAAATTACAGGAAAACATTAGGCTTTCCTAGCTGCTGATATATTTGGAAATATTTGCACAGTTCATTTCCAGATATTTAGATTTTGTTGTGTGTTAGAAGAAAATTGATATTCTACAGACTTTCCTTTCACTGGCAGTACCTCAGCAAGATTGTCAGATAGTTCACCATACAAAACGTTCCAACTTTGCAGTTAGAGAAAGAAAAATAAACATCAATCTCCATGTCAAAGAGTAAACACCAATTTGTCAGAAGACATAACCTGACATTTGACTCCTGTCTTTGAAGGCACTACAAATGCGTCAAGATAAAAACAAAATTAAAGGCATCTTTATTGCTCATTCACCTTCTGACCTCCAGCATGGTTATTTTGATTGTGCTGTAGCACCCCAGTGCCCCTACTTCCAGAGCCAATGCTGGGGAGTGTACTAACGTGATCTGGGGATGGCCTGGTAAGTGTCACCTTCTTGTGTGGGTGTAAGAAAAATAAAGTAATTTTTTGAAGGGCAATTAATAAAAATCATTGCCACGATTACACCAACTCACCACCATCGATAAAATCACGCTAAAAAGCCAGTCTTCACTATTCAATGAAAACAATTACTTTAGCAAACCCCGGCAGTGTTCCAGTGTAAATTGAGGCAAATCTGTTATGAGAATAGGCACCATAATTCCATGTTAAATTCTAGAAGAGGCAAGATACACTATTATTAAAATTTGTTAAAAGGCACTCCGTGCTACAACAATAGACACTAGACAGAGTAGCCGGGATCCTTCTGGAGTCAAGACCCTCCACACACATTATTGGTGGTGACTTTAATGATTTCCCAAATCCACATATGGACCGCACACATGTAAATCCTGGGACGCGCGGTCCTACTCACTTGACCCAATTCCAGGACATGCTTGGTCCGATTGACCTCTGGCGCCGGTGATCCAGCGGCGTACTAGCAACAGATACTCCACTGCCATATACTCACCTGGGCCCATATAATTCACTTCCACTAAACACCAAGTAGACCGCTGGAACGTTTTAGTTTTATGATTTTCATACTTCAAGATCTAGTTATTTCTTCTCTAACTAAACCTTTCACTGATCAAACAGTTCTTTCCTCTGGTCAATGGACCATTAGGTGGAACTAGTTGATGGTGATAATTAACATAACTTGATTAAACCTTTCTTAAATGAAATAAAATAATCACAGACTCGAGAAGTTTTAAAATCTTTATCTAAATTAGTTGTTTGTGAACCATCTCGAACGTTTCAGTACAAACACCCTCATTCGCAAGAGTGCCAATTCAATCAAAATTCAATAGATATAGTAATTCAGATCCACACAACAACTATGCTCTGAAAGAAGAGGATAGAGAGAGAAGAGCATTTATCAAGACGATGAATTTATAATTACCAAGTATGGTGTGAAGACCAACACCCTGGCCAAAGGGCTGGTAAGGGTCCCCAGGACAGATCAGGAGACAAAGACTTCAGGACAGGAATCAGGACAGGATACTTCACCTCTCTAGATACCGACGACTACGTCGCACCCCTCTCTGACACTCTCTTCCTCCTCGTGGTTCTTCCGCGATCTTCTTTCTAAACCACCCAAATTAAGTAGATGGTTCTGCATTCGATTTTCTTCATCTGCGTCTCACAGCTTCAGCACCACCCCAGCACCAACAGCATCCCGAGCTTTGCATCGCCTCAGCACACCCAGTTCTTCTAGCTAACTAAAACTACCTCAATTATACTCTTCCATAAGCATGTACCACCCATTAATGTTTCAATTCTACAAAATACTAACTCTGATTGGACAGGCGAGGGGGGATGATCATCACACCATACTTACATTTCACTTATTTCTTTAAACCATTGTTTCAAAACTCCTCCCCTCAAACTTTATTAAGTCTCTTCCTTTCTCATACATCTCCAAACTTTATTAATACAATTGTTGCAGTCTCTTGAATAAAGTTCCTTCATATGAACTCTTCACCCTCATGTTCCCAGGGCACATCTTCGCTGGCCTTGGACGCGTGAAAAGTCTTTAGTCATCTTTCGTACTTTCTCGCCAGGGCGCATGCGTGGCGCAACGTCAGTCTGCTCGATTCAGACAAATTTGACAGGCCCAAATACGCACTAATAATAAAGTCAAAAGGAAAAATAATATTCTCAAAAATAAATGATTTCACTGTATACAACCAACCTCTACTCTAACCCATTCCATTTATTATCTCCCTTTCTGCATTTGCGTTAGTATAAAACTTATTTTCTAATTTCAGCAAGCAGGTGCCATGCATGTGAGTTTTCAAGCGGCCATTTTATGGTTCTTTGCGCAGGCGCAAGAATTTGCCTCCAAGCGTTAGTACGTCATACTACGTAGATGCAGTAGATGCATGCGCAGTAAAGATCCCGTGTTAGAATGCATCTTAGTCCTTCGTTCATGTTATTGCAGTTAGTAAACACATAGGCAAGCTTCATTTTCTCCCGCGTGTAAAGGAAATGCGTATTATTAATCACAAAACACGTTGTTAGTAATTCGTTAATGAGTTAAACGAGAGGATTGCATCCGAGCAAGTCTCATTTACGAGTCCTTGCTCCATCAATCCCCTCTCTGATGGCATATTAAGCTATCACAAAATTACCCATCCATCCCAGATACCAACTTTAACATTTCTCAGTTTTCTCTATTTCTCCTCTCAAATTTTCATCAATCAACTCGTTTCCCTCTAAATCTCGCATCTTCTTATATAACCTGCCTTTCATTTCTTCCAAACGTATTTCATCATATTTTCTCTTTCGTGTCTGTCCCTTTCCTTTTCTTTCCAAGTGTACTTTTTCTTTCGTACCTCTTCTACAACACTTATATGTAATTATTATTAACATCACTACCGTTACTATCATGACTAATGGTATTATTATTTGACCTATGAAACCTTTCCCAAAGTTAGTAAACCATTTCCCTATTAATGTTACACTTTTAGTTAACTTCCCCACACACTGTCAACCTTCAGTTGAGTCAAATCTTTATGCATTCCTGTAATGTTTCAATATATCCTTTAATTTCTCTGCTCTTGTCTGGAATATAAGTGCAGCAGTGTTGGACTTTCAACATGCCACAGACTCCACCTTCTTTTTCTAATAATATATCAAGACGGTTCTGTAAAACCATAGACCTAATTGCAACCATTTCTGTGTTAATCGTTAGAAATCCTCCTGCAGTGTCTCTAGAAAGACGATCAACTATGGTTGATAACTTACAAATTTTCTGTGAATTTAGAATGACTCCAACTGAGGGTATCAGTGCACTAAAAATGTCTCCTACAATTTCAGAAAAACTAGCTCTTCTTCTACGTGTTAGTCCATTAGAATTTCCATTGGTTCCACTGATTTTATCTACATGATAAATCTTTGGAAAAACTATTCCAAAATAACAGCTTCCGAACCATCTTGCAGGTAACCTATAATAGGCATTGCTCCCTCAAACATAATACACTCCTGGAAACACAGGATCAGTTCCCCCTTTTAGTCCCCATCCTCCTAATATTAGGAAGTTATGTTCACATTCACTGGAACCAATGTAGTTATTGTTATAATCTGTCTTTAATCTATGGAGGCAGAATTTTCCCCTTTTCACAAAGTCTAGGGACATCGCAGCATGAGCCTTGCCACTTGCATAGATTCCCTCCTTCCCAACCCATGGAGGTACATGGGTTTTCTGTGTAGTTGCCTTCCTCATTAAATCCTGTCTCCTTTCTTCTACTAAATTCAAAAAATCTTTTTCTTCTTTTTTAATGTACATGTTAGATTATCTTTACGTGCCTGAACTAAATCTATTGAACTCATCGTTATGAAAAATTCACCCATAAACTGTGCATTTTTACTACTAGCTACTGGATTCACATTCTTTCTAATAGGTAATTCAGAAAATACTACATCTATATCTGAATAAAAATATAGAAGTTTCCCTGTAGCATAAAATAAACTTGACAAAATACTACATGACACACCATAAGTTAAAGGTATATGGTGATACGTCATTCCTTCTGATACTGATGAGGGTAACTTCATACACACGTAGCAGTTATTAATCTCCATAGTACTAACATATTGAAATAACAATTTAATAAACACATTAGAGGACGTATTATAGTCTGATTCATTATGATAGTTTGCTTCATCTTCTACCCCTATATCTATTTCAGTTTCTTTTATTCTAGCCACCTTAACATTAGTATCTGTATTATTCTTGTCACTCGTTTTCATTATTAAAGGTACTCCTACTGTTAGGAATAGCCATCCTAATGCTGCTAATAAAATACTACAAAAACAAAATCTAAAACACTTTCTTTTTAGTCCACACTTTGGTTTCCCGGTAACTTCAGTTTCTGCCATTTTACTCCTGAGAAAATTTCTTTTCTCTTATCTTTTCCTTTTTCAGTCTTAGCCTTCCTTTTTGTTCTTAAGGAGGTTTCAATTTGCTTTCATCAATTTGCGCAATATGGACCTCTTCTGCCTCATCAGACAGATCCAGGGACTCAAATTCCTCGAGTATAACGTATGTCCACTCAGGAGCCTTGTATCTCCTGTTTAAGTTTCTCAATCTTGGATTTCTTCGAGTTATTTTTGCTAAGGTTTGTTTAGGTCTTGTTTGACTTGTGACTTCGTTTACTTTTTCTGGCGTCTTTTCAGATTTTTTCAAGTGATATTTTAGTTTCTTTACTCCAGTTGGCCAATTGTTTCCCCTCCTGACTCTTTTGATTTGTACTGCGTTTTCACCTTCCTTGTCTCTTTGTAAAATTCTTTTTATTTCATTTATTTTAGGCACAATCTGTTCTGTTTCTCTGTTTTCTGTGCTTGTACCTTCCTTTGCTTCCTCCTGCTCAGGTTCTACAGTAATTTGTTCTACTTCTTCCTGAGCTTGTTCTTCTAATTCTATCTGACCCTGTTCAGGTCTTACTTCAAACCTTTCTTCTTCTGCCTGAACTTGTCCTTCTAACTCTATCTGGTCCTGTTCAGGTCTTAATTCAAACTTTTCTTCTTCCGCCTGAACGAGTTCTTCTATTTTTCCCTCCTCAGGTTTGTTTGTGTCTCTTTCAATTTTCACCTGAGTGTGTTCTTCTTCCCCTGTCTCTTCCTGACTACTTTCCTGTCTTTTCAGTTCTGTTCTTCTTCTGGTTTCAATAGCATCATCAATTATTTCAATCACTGGGATCCATTCTTCCTGACTTATCTCTGGCTGTTCATCATATGGTTGTCTTTCAGAATCTATCACTCTAGATTCTTCAATTTCACAGTTTACAACTCCTGACGCTTCAGCCTGCTCGGTCAGTGGTGGCTCTTGTTGATCTGATGGGCTCGGAACTCTTCTGGTATGGCTGGCATGAATCCAATTCGGCAGACCTGCACACTTCACTGCTGTGGTAGTGACTAGTATGACTTGCCGTGGCCCGTCCCACCTTGGTGCTAGACACGACTTCCTTGCGTGTTTCTTCACTAGCACCCAATCTCCAGGATTCAAATAATGCGCTTGGTCTGGCTGTCTTTCAACTGCGTCTTCTCCAGCCTGGTGAGAGATAGAACGCATCATTTCAGCCAATCCTTTGCAATAGTCCAATACCAGATCATCAGTTATACTCATTAGTTTATTTCCAGGAATAAATGCCTGTCTCATGACTCTTTCCATGAGAATCTCATGTGGGCTCATTCCTGTTTTTCTGTCTGGAATGCTTCTGAGACCCATCAATACAAGAGGTAATGCATCTGGCCATTTCAGCTTTGTGGATGCACACACCTTTCCCAATCTTGACTAGATTGTGCCATTCATTTGCTCAACAACTCCAGAAGCCTCTGGACGATAAGCACAGTGCAGTTTTTGTTCAATGTTAAATGCAGCACAGATTAATCAAATTATTTCATTATTAAAATGAGGGCCTCTATCTGATTCCAAAGTGACCGGAAAACCAAATCGCGGAACTAACTCCCTCAACAACAATTTTGCAACTGTAAGACTGTCATTTCTTTGAGTGGGATAGGCTTCCACCCATCTTGAGAAAAGGCATACTATGACAAGTACGTATTTCAGTCCATTGCATGGGGGCAATTCAATAAAATCTAACTGTAATCTGGTGAAGGGTCCTGCTGCCTTTCCGAACTTTCCCCAGCTTACCACTGTCTTTCTACCTGGGTTCTGCTGTTGACAGGTTAAGCATCTTTGGCAAAGGCTCTCTGCGATTACCCTGAACTTCGGATTGTACCAACTGTGTCTGAATAGCCTGATCATTGAATCTCTCCCTATGTGTGTTGCTCCATGATACACTCTCGCCAATTTTTAAAGCAAACAATCTGGCATGACTGGTCTTCCATCTAACTACACCCATACCTCATCATGTGGTCTCTTTGTACAGGCTGCCTTTATCCAAATTTCTTTTTCCTTTTCCTCAACTTCTTCCTGCAATTGTCTAATCTCATCCCATGTTTCTGGTACTGAGAAATACATAAGTTGGCCTCTGGTTTCACCTGTTTCAATTTTTCTGTTTATGGCTACTGCATTTTTAGCACAGTATTTGGCCACTTGATCAGCATAATTATTGCCAGCAGTCACATAGTCATTTCCTGACCGATGTGCTGCGCATTTTACAACTGCTATATCTTTTGGCAATTGTAATGCTTCCAACAAATCTTTCACATTTTTGCTGTTTCTGATAGGAGATCCTGAAGAAGTCAGAAATCCCCTCTGCATCCAAAGCTGGCCGAAGTCATGCACAACCCCGAACCCATATTGACTGTCCGTAAATATGGTTACTCTCCAGTTTTTCCCCTTTTTGCATGCCATTGTTAAGGCAACCAATTCAGCTAGTTGTGCAGACTTGACCCCAGGTAAACAGGGTGCTTCAATTACCCCAGATATTTTACAAACAGCATATGCAGCACTTAGTCCTCCTTCTTGTGTCCTGAGGCAGGAACTGTCTACAAATAACTCATGGTCAGCCTCTTTCAAAGGTGTCTCTTTTATGTCGGGGCGGGGCTTTGTGCATAACTCAGTCACGTCCAAACAATCATGATCACTCTCATCTTTCACTTCTTCATCGCAAGGATCTGGCAATAGAGTGGCTGGGTTCATGATCGTACACCTTATCACAGTCACGTTCTCAGCTCCCAAAATCACTCTTTCATACTTTGTCAAACGACTAGGGGTGAGGTGCTGTGTTCTTGTTCTTGTCAAAAGAATCTCAACCGAGTGTAGAACAAAAACTTTTACCGGATGTCCCATCACTATTGCCTCACTTTGCTCCAGACTCATACAGGTAGCAGCCACTGCTTTTAAGCAGCCAGGCAATGCTGAAGCCACTGGGTCCAATGTGGCTGAAAAATATGCCACTGGACGTCGACTCAATCCATGTCTATGTGTTAAGACTGAAAGTGCACAATTTTATCTTTCACAACAGAACAAAGCAAAATCTTTTGAATAATCAAGCATGCCCAAAGCAGGAGCCTCACACAAACAATTTCTTAGTCTCACAAATGCCTCTATGCAGTCATCATTCCAACCAATCGGATCTTTTGCTCGTTTCCGGATCATCTGTATTAATGGTTTCGCTAACATAGAAAAACCATTAATCCATTGCCTACAGTATCCAACCACTCCTAGAAACATTCTCATTTCTCTTTGAGTCTGTGGCAATTGCATTTCTTTGATTATTTTTATTCTTTCCGGTGTCACTTTTCTAACTCCTCTTTCTATTTTATGCCCTAAATATCTTACTTCTTGTTGACAGAACTGTAACTTTTCTGGAGACACCTTGTGTCCTCCTTCAGCCAAATGGTTCAGCAATGCAATTGTGTCTGTGACACAATGTTCTCGTGTTTTTGATGCCACCAATAGGTCATCAATGTACTGATTCACACAACAAAGAAAAGGGACTGTATTAAAAAACTAACGGAGTGGGTAATGAGAGGAGAGGTGTAAGACAGGGCACACACTGTGTATGTAAAACTGCCCTCACACACAGCAAGCTGTGTCATGCTTCATCATAGGGCCTGCTAACACACCTCCGTGCTAGCCAACGCTGGAGGTGGAGCAATAGGAAGGGGGAAGACAAACAACATAAAAGAAATGAAGAAATGGTGTGGGATCAAAAAAGTGAAAAAATAGTGGCAGAATGAATTGATAAAACTGGTAACAGTGTGTCCCTGCTATACCTTTAATAATGGGTACACTGTCCAGGTGCAAGAGGTGGTCCTATCCAGACCCGTGGATGGTGGTAATGGCTACTCGTTATCAGAGCCCTACCCCTCCACTCTGCTGAAATGTTGACATGTTTCAGCCGGCACGTGCTAATACCCCGGCTTTCTTCAGGACTTTCACCTGAACAATCCCAAAAAAGACTGCTGTCCCTACCTCCTTAGGATCCAGGGATGAGGAAAAAAGGCACCACGTTCAGTGCAAACTCTGGAATAGAGTATGGTAGAGCCCTTTGCTCTCCATGAGGAACCGAGTTTACTAATAAGTCAAACTTGAACTGGCGGAGGGGTGCGAATAGCTCCCTGTAGTCACACGTTCGTCAAGGTGAGCTGTTGTGCAATTCAACTCCGCACTCCCGGCACCGCGATGTTGCATCAATGTACTGAACCAGAACAGAATTTCCAGGCATAATCAATGACTCTAGCCACTTTTTCAAAATCTGATTAAAAATTGAAGGACTCTCTGTGTACCCTTGAGGGACACGACACCATGCGTAAATACGATCTCCAAACTTAAACGTAAAAAGATACTGGCTGTCAGGGTGCAAAGGAATAGAAATCATAAATCAATTACTGTGAACCATCCTGCATTCCAAGGTATCTGATAAAGGATCACTGCTGGATTTGGCACAATTGGACAACAGGGAATTACAATTTTATTTATTTTCCGTAGGTCTTGCACTATTCTGTACTTTCCGCTAGGCTTTTTCAGTCGCATTATTGGCGAATTACAGGGACTACCCATCACTTCTTTTAAAATACCTTGTTTAACCATTCGTTCAATTTCTGGAATAATTCCTGCCTTTACTTCTGGACTCATTTTGTACTGTCGGGTATTTGGATACACTGCACCTTCTTTCACTGTCACTTTAACTGGGTCTATATTTGTCATCAGCCCAATGTCTTTTCCTGTAAAATCCCACACTTCTGGATTAACTGTGGTTCTTAACTCTTCTGGCAATTCATTCTCAGTTATTAATGAAAACATTTCATCTACTTCTGTTCCCTGTTTGGCCAACATCATCTTGTAAACAACTTCTTCATCCGGGGTTTGGAAAGCAACACCATCCGGTGTACAATAGATCGTGCAATTCATCTTGCACAAAAGATCTCTTCCCAACAGATTTACTGGACTGGAATAGCATACTACAAATCGATGCATTTCTTTGAAGTTTCCAATGTGCACCTCCATTGGCTTTGTGATTGGGGTTCTAATCTGTTGGTTAGATACGCCTACAACTTGGATTGACTCTCCCGAGAGGGGTAGGTTTGGGATGTCTGCTGTTCTCACAGTAGACCTGGTAGCACCAGTATCCAATAGGAAAGTAATGTCTTTACCTTCTACTCTCCCATCAACGAACGGACCTGACTGATCTACCGGCAAGGATGCGCCAAGCACACACTCCTCTTCCTCCCCCCTCAGGCACCGTCATTGTGCGGCATCTGAATGTTCTTCATCATTCTGTAAAAAATATTGTGCAATTGTTCTATTATTCTTACCACTTTCTCCTTGAAATCCGGTGTTCGCACTGAAAGTTTGATGGTTCACAAAATTTGGCATAGGAGCTGGTGGCACCTGATATTGTGGAGTAACTACCTGCTGCTACTGATTCATAAGTACTTCATTCTGCATCTGTGGGATTAAATTTTGATTTGGCCTATTATTATTATTATTATTCTGAGTACTCTTACACTCGTTCTTCCAATGTCCAAGCTTTCCGCACGCATAACAAGGAAACTTTTTTTTTGCTTCTTCTCTGTCCATTCGTCCCTTATATTTATTACCATTCGCTCCTTGATTATTCTGACTCTGTTCTTTCACTTGATTATTATTTTGGTCATTTGCTTTTTCCTCTTGCTGCTCTGCCAATTTAACTTGTGCCCACATCATTTTCTCTTTTAGCTTCCTACGCCTGGCCTCAATGTCATCTCCGCAATATTTTGCGTACTTTAGAATTTCATCCACTGTTTTACTTTGCCAACACAACATGTGCTGCTGTATCATCTGACTGATTTCTGGTTTCAAACCATATACAAACCGATACACAAAATGTCCCATATCTTTGTCACCGATATTCTCAAAACCACTATACTGCTTAAACACCTGCAATAACCGTTCATAGTACGCATGTACAGATTCATTTGGTTCCTGTGTTGTTCTATCTATTTTTACCCAATCTGTTTCTTTAGGAGGGATTTTTCCTTTCAAATACGTAATCACTTGGTGATACTTTTTCATCGCCTCCTCCGAAGGTGCTCCTGTTTTTGCATCTCTAGGATACTCCTCATTAGGCCAATCAATTGTGATCTTACATTCTGTCCATAAATCAGCAGGTACCACTATATCAAATAGACCATCCAAGTCTTTCAATAAAACCTTTGAAACCTTCACAAACCTCTCTACCTACTTGTACCACTCAACTGGCTTTTCTCTCAGTTTTGGAAAATCATTTGTAAATGATAAAATATCTTGTCTACTCCAAGGAACATGAACAAATCCACCTCCAGGAACCTCTCTCATCGGACACAATTTTTCCACTCTGCCTGATTCTCTTACTGGAAATGCAGCTGCTGCTTCTTTCGCTTGTACTTCCTCTTTCTTTCTTATCCATCTAATTCTCCATTTATCAATGTCTCCCCACTTTCGCAAAATGTTCATTAATTCCTTTATCTGTAGTCTCTTTCCAGAAGCATTTACACTTTCTAAATCTTTATCAGTAAAGTCCACTCGATAGGGTTTCTGTAACAACTTTGATTTCCCTATGTCTATTCCAATCTCTGAAGCAACTTTAGTCAGTCTCTCATGAAATACTCTTGCTCTCCTAGTTATATTCTTACATAGAAATAATAATTCCTCATCATTGTAAACGTTTAATCTTTCTGTACCCACACATCCTGTCATCATCTCTTCCAATTCCACTTTCAATCTGCTGATATCTAAAATTTTTGGGGTTGGGTTCTGATTATCTCTTTCCTGAGCCCACCTTTCTATTTCTTCAGAGGTGACTACTGTTGCGCCTCCAGTTCCAGCCGGAACCAAAGGTCTTCTTTCTCTCAAATTCATAGGCGTAACTCTCTTTGGAGTTTCCGTCAGAGGTTCCACAATAGGGAGATCCATTAATGAAATAATTGACTCACTTTCGCTAACCTGATCATCTGTGATTATTATCTCTTTTCTAGGACTATTTAATGGAACTGTCACAAATTGTGGTTTCTGGCAAATCTTATTATCTCCATACAATGGGATTACCGGACCAATGGTCACTGGTACTGTCAACGCTTTAGTATTTAAATTGAATTGACTTATCTTTTGAACTAGTTCTTCTCTAGTTTTATTCAAAGCTTCTATTTCATTATCTTGCAACACTCTGTTATATGACGTTTCATGTAAAATCTGTGGGGTTAATGGCATTCCCATTACTGGCGCACTTGGAGTAACCTTACTAGCTGCTTCTTGATACGGTGGTGGATTTTTAATTAAAATATCCTCTAACAACTCGTCATCTGATTCACCATATCCTGCCGAATTCATATGTCTCGTTTTCTCCTTACACTTTCCTCCAGATTGTTCCTCAGCCATCAACACTGGATATAACCCTTCTGATACCATAGCTCTCCTCCACTGTTTCATCTGCCCTTCGCGTGACTCATGCAAATGTCTGGGAAAGAATCCTCTATATCTTCCACCTCTGCATTTCTCTCTTTCATATGACTCAGTCTCCCATTCTTCCAAAGCATCATATTGAGTTAACCTAGGTCTAGGTTCTAAATCATTCATTTTCAATCTCAAATTCTGAAAAATCCTCCCATTAAACGTACCATCCTTAGGAAACGCTAACACACCATCATCCTTCGTGTATTCTACCCAGTTTTCCAGCCACACGCAAGTATGATATCCCCTTTCCATCATCATAAAAGATGCTGGTGTCTTCGGTGGTGGAATAGGAATTCCCTCTCTAGTCAACACAGGCTTATCCTTTACAAAGAAATTCTTTATTTTCTTAAAAAATGACATCTTTCTTTTCTCTCCATACATCCTTGAAGAACGGTGTAGGAAATTGTATTCCGCAAACGCTTGAAATCTTCTACCTGTACATCTTGCACTTACAGTCAACTCAAAATCCCGCATACAATCTTCTCTCCGCCAATCCTAGCGAGGCTTCTAACTAGCTATCCAATCAAATCAGGCTCACACCCGTGATCCGACCAATGCCAGCGCGGCCTTTTCCTGACGTCAGTTCTGCTCCCTACTACTGACCCCTCCTTTACAAGACTGCTCTTGTCACACGCCCGCTGTTTCTACCAATCCCAGTGCGGCTCTCTGTGACGTCAGTCCAACTCCGACGACTTCTTACCCCTCCTTTACAAAGCTCCCCCTGTCACACACCCGCTGCTGTTACCAATCCCAGCGCGGCTCTCTGTGACGTCAGTACCACTCCGGCAACTGACCCTCCCTTTACAAGGTAATACGAAACTTTATTTCTCGAAATTTTCTTTAAACTTCTTTGTTAATAACGACGTAAAAACATTCGCTACTCTGTCTGTTCCACTAAATCAAAAGGATAGTTTATTTCTTTTCACTGCGAGTAAAACCTTCCGCTTACTCTTCATACAAGCTCCAGAGAACCTGTTACTCCTCCGGTATCACCCGTTTGGGAAATTTGAGACCAAAGTTTCACCAGCGAACTCCTTTTACTGTCAATCTAGCTTAGAAGAACCTGCTACTCCTTCAGAGTTACCCTTTCTAGGTGATATAACGCCTAAAGTTTCACTAGCGAACTCTTTGCTATCAATCACTCTCACTTTTATCCAGAAAGTAGTCCCTACTTTAACACTGCTAGCTTTTCCTAGCTCCTCAGTGTTATTCCAACAGACGAGTAACCTCACTGCAGTGTGGTTTCTATCGCCACCCGCTATTCATTTCCCCAGGAATTTTCCAAACGACATAAAACAAGACGCTAACTCTTTTTGTTAAACATAAACCAAATAATTAATAATCTATACTTATCACCAAACTAGTCACTAATAACCATAGCTCTGCTACCAGAAAACTGATCCAGCGGTGTACTAGCAACAGATACTCTACTACCATATACTCACCTGGGCCCATATAATTCACTTCCACTAAACACCAAGTAGACCGCTGGAACGTTTTAGTTTTATGATTTTCATACTTCAAGATCTAGTTATTTCTTCTCTAACTAAACCTTTCACTGATCAAACAGTTCTTTCCTCTGGTCAATGGACCATTAGGTGGAACTAGTTGATGGTGATAATTAACATAACTTGATTAAACCTTTCTTAATTGAAATAAAATAACCACAGACTCGAGAAGTTTTAAAATCTTTATCTAAATTAGTTGTTTGTGAACCATCTCAAACGTTTCAGTACAAACACCCTCATTCGCAAGAGTGCCAATTCAATCAAAATTCAATAGATATAGTAATTCAGATCCACACAACAACTATGCTCAGAAAGAAGAGGATAGAGAGAGAAGAGCATTTATCAAGACGATGAATTTATAATTACCAAGTATGGTGTGAAGACCAACCCCCTGGCCAAAGGGCTGGTAAGGGTCCCCAGGACAGATCAGGAGACAAAGACTTCAAGACAGGAATCAGGACAGGATACTTCACCTCTCTAGATACCGACGACTATGTTGCACCCCTCTCTGACACTCTCTTCCTCCTCGTGGTTCTTCCGCGATCTTCTTTCTAACCCACCCAAATTAAGTAGATGGTTCTGCATTCGATTTTCTTCATCTGCGTCTCACAGCTTCAGCACCACCCCAGCACCAACAGCATCCCGAGCTTTGCATCACCTCAGCACACCCAGTTCTTCTAGCTAACTAAAACTACCTCAATTATACCCTTCCATAAGCATGTACCCCCCATTAATGTTTCAATTCTACAAAATACTAACTCTGATTGGACAGGCGAGGGGGGGATGATCATCACACCATACTTACATTTCACTTATTTCTTTAAACCATTGTTTCAAAACTCCCCCCTCAAACTTTATTAAGTCGCTCCCTTTCTCATACATCTCCAAACTTTATTAATACAATTGTTGCAATCTCTTGAATAAAGTTCCTTCATATGAACTCTTCACCCTCATGTTCCCAGGGCACATCTTCGCTGGCCTTGGACGCGTGACAAGTCCTTAGTCATCTTTCGTACTTTCTCGCCAGGGCGCATGCGTGGCGCAACGTCAGTCTACTCGACTCAGACAAATTTGACAGGCCCAAATACGCACTAATAATAAAGTCAAAAGGAAAAAATGTATTCTCAAAAATAAATGATTTCACTGTATACCACCAACCTCTACTCTAACCCATTCCATTTATTATTTCCCTTTCTGCATTTGCGTTAGTATAAAACTTATTTTCTAATTTCAGCAAGCAGGTGCCATGCATTTGAGTTTTCAAGCGGCCATTTTATGATTCTTTGCGCAGGCGCAAGAATTTCCCTCCAGGCGTTAGTATGTCATACTACGTAGATGCAGTAGACGCATGCGCAGTAAAGATCCCGTGTTAGAATGCATCTTAGTCCTTCGTTCATGTTATTGCAGTTAGTAAACACATAGGCAAGCTTCATTTTCTCCCGCGTGTAAAGGAAATGCGTATTATTAATCACAAAACACGTTGCTAGTAATTCGTTAATGAGTTAAACGAGATGATTGCTTCTGAGCAAGTCTCATTTACGAGTCCTTGCTCCATCACCGGCACCATCCAACTGATCACTCTTACTCCTACTTTTCAGGCGCCCACAGGGTATTCTCTAGACTGGACTATCTCTTCGTGCCGGCAGGAGAGGTGGAGACAGTAGAAAGAGTGGAGTATTTTGAGAGGGGCATATCCAACCACTCACCTCCCTGGCTGACAGTGGGAGGGAAAACAAGTGGATGCAGACAGGAGTTGAGACTAATTGCCTGGGCCTTACAGGATAGAGAGTTTGTCAACGAAATCCGAACTGACTCAGAACTGTACTTTAGCAAGAACGAGGGCTGGGTGACATCGGCGGTCACTCCATGGGAAGCGTATAAGGCTGTGGTACGGGATAGGGCACAAAACATTATAGCCCACACAAGAGAAAGGAGACTCGAGAGATTGAGACTTTGGAGCATAGGTTGCTGGAATTGGAGAGACACATGCGTCCCGATGCTGACCACCATACGCTCCGCCAGATGGAGATAACACAGGGGGAATATAGGACACCGGTAAACCAAGAAGTGAAAGCCCAACTTCAGGCCACTCAACACTGATTATAGGAGGCAGGCGCTAGAGCGGGGAAGCTCTTGGCCTGGCTGAGTAAAAAAGAGAGAGAGGCGAGATGGGTGGCCGTCATACATGAACAAGACGAGGCCCACACTACACCCCAAAACATAGCGGGTGCCTTTGCCCGGTACTACACAGAACTATACAGGTACAAGCCACTAGCAGACAGCGCCCAAATTAGTTGTTACTTGGAGGCGATAGATACTCTCCTGGGAGGACCGAGACATGCCAGAGAAAGAGCTGGCCCTGGAGAATGTGATGGACGCCATTGGTAGACAGAATTCAGGGAAGACCCAGGGCCCGAATGGACTGCCCGCAGAATTCTTCAAACATAATGCCAGTCTATTGGGCCCCCATCTTTTAAATATGTTCTTAGCGGCGCAGGAAGAGGGGACACTCCCACCTGATCTGCATACCGCTACGGTAGTAGTGATCCATAAACCAGGAAAGCCCCCAACAGAATGCGGGTCCTTCTGGCCTATATCACTACTTAATGTAGAGCCGAAGATCCTGGCTACTATCCTGGCTACGCGCCTTCTGAGAGTCATCACATCCCTCATACACTGGGATTAATCCAGCTTTATGCCAAAATGAGCCACACGCCTTAATCTTCGCCGACTTGCCAACTGGATGGACACGGTGAAACACAGGGCCAGCCTACATGTGTTCTTTTCCCTCGACGCAGAGAATGCATTCAACACAGTCCACTGGCCATTTATGCGACAAACATTGTCGAGGTTCGGATTTGGGCCTGTCTTTATAGCCTGGGTAATGCTACTATACACTAATCCTGAGGCCAGAGTTTGAGTTAATGGGGCGACCTCGACAAACTTACTTGTGCGAAGGGGTACCTGACAGGGATGTCCCCTATCCCCACTACTGTTTGCTCTAGTGCTGGAGCCCCTGGCCCGTGTGATTAGATCTCACCCAGAAATTAGTGGTTTTAAGGACGAAGGGGGGGTTTTGGGTGATGAACCAATCTCGCTCTACGCTGATGATATCCTTTTATATGTCACTGACCCAATCAGGATGCTTCCAATGGTGCTACAAATTTCCGAAGAATATGGTCGACAGGCAGGATACAGCATTAACTGGGACAAATCTAGCCTTTACCTGGTAGGGAGACCCATTGACAGTCGAGTGATCCCGGGGTGCTTCCAAGTGGCTCAAAAAGGGTTCCGCTACCTAGGCCTTTATATCACCACCAATGAGGTTGTGAACTTAATGCAGAATATCAAATGGGTCCTAACAGAATTTCATGAAGATATAGGAAGATGGAGGTGACTTCCGCTGACGATAATGGGCCGGGCCGCCATGTATAAGATGATCACGCTCCCAAGTTTGCTGTACATATTACAAAACACATATAGCAAGATACCCGAGACCATCTTTACAACAATAAACAATTAATTGAGTACACTTCTGTGGGACGGGGCTCACCCAAGAGTGGCGCTACAAACACTTCAGTGTAATCAGTATAATGGGGGCCTTGCACTACCCAACATAAGAGCCTACTACAGGGCGGCCCACCTAGTGGTCATTAATAAATGGGGACACACCGCAGATCACCCCACATATGCGATGGAACGGCTTCAATTTAGACACCGTACACACCTCCACTACTTGTATGGGGGTATGGGTACTAGCCGACTGTTGCCAGCCACCCGGAGGGCAATAAAGGCCTGGAAGGGAGCAGAGAGACAAATGAAGTGGGACACAAGACTCTCGAGAGAAACCTCCCTGTGGAAGGGAACAAGACTACCAGAGATTGGTAAGCTCCAGGGTTTTAGACAGTGGGACATGGTCGGAATCTCCAAACTGGGAGATATCGTCGAAGGAGACACCTTTGCCTCCTTTGCCACACTGCAGACCACATATCAACTAAATGACACCCAAAGCTATGCATATCTCAGGCTGAAGCATGCATGGAGGGCAGAGGGGTTGGACACATTAGATATCCCTGAATTTGCCCCCCTCGAAGGCAGGCCCTTGCCAGAGGAGATCCCAATAAAGCCATTTCATGTTCATACAAAACATTACTTAATAACATCCCCGACAAGTTGGGACCCTTAGGGCCAAGTGGGAAAATTTCACAGGACCACTAGAGGATATCAATTGGGAGGCGGCCGTGACGCACCTGAGAGAGGTGGCCATAAAACAAAGGCTACGTCTAATACAATTTAAGATCCTTCACAGAGTATATTTTGATAGAGCACGTCTACACACCATGGGAAGAGCAGACACACCCAACTGCCTACGCTGTAAGACTCTGCATGGCACATACATTCATACACTCTGGGAATGTAGCCGTATAAAATCATACTGGACCCAGATACTGGGGGAGCTGAATGGAATACTTGGAGCACAGCTCGAACTAGAAGCTAGGTATGTCTTGTTGGGTATCCCCACTGAAATAGACCTGCCACGCAGCAAACTTTAACTATGCAACTTAGGGTTGGTGGTGGCCAAAAGGGACATAGCCCGATATTGGGGAGCCCCAAACCCCCCCACACTCACTGAATGGAAGGCCAGCATGGATCTCTACATGGTAGCGGAAAGAGTGGCATATAAGGCTAGAAGGTGCCCCCGAAACTTTAAGAAGATCTGGCCCCCCTGGTTGAATTACTACAGGTTAGAAGTGGGAGATGAGGAGAGGCAACAAACCCAGCACGGCGAGGGCCAGAGAAAGAGAGAAGTTAGGTCCCCCCCCCCCGTTCTCCCCGACTTGCCCTCACTGTACAAATGTGACCCTCATTGACTGTAGGCTCATGATGGCCAAATCAACCATTGCCATGCCATTCTGCTGTCTATGTATTTTGTAATGTCATACATCTTTTCATACAACTCATGTATCCAAGGTATTTGCTTTATTTCTGTTAATAAAAAAACTGTTTAAAAAAAAAAGGCACTCCGTGGTAACATGGTCAAAATAAATTTCTACATACAGAGAAAAAATTTCTACAGAGAAACATCCTGTGGTTAAAACGCGGAGGGCGAATCGTAATAATGCGAGCTCAAAAGGCATGATAACAAAGATTAATAAGCACAATATTAAAAGAAGAAACAGTAAAATCCTCTATTACAAAATGTATATCTTAAAAGAACGAGCCACAATTTTGTTATAGATGCCGTAAACAGAGCTCCATTTTGGGTTCTCTCAAAAGGGGAGAAATCACACTGTTTTTAAAATGCATTAAACAGAACAGACTGGTGGAACTCTGAACCAGTCCTAATTTAGTTGAAAAGAAATCCTCAGCACCCTGAACAAGCCGTAATTTGATGAAACTATATTTAGAAGAACGCTGTGGAATCACAATACAAAGGGCCTGATTACGAGTCTAGTGGTCTGAGGACCACAAGACTCGTGGTGGCGCAGCTGTGGGGGTCCAGCCACTGCCGCACTGGTGGTCCAACTGCCCTATTACGATTAGGGCGGTCGAACTGCCATTGCTCTGCTGCAACTGCTAGGGATCAGAGATCCCTGGTAGTGGCGCGACGGTCTTAAAGACCACTGCGGTCCCGCCAAGCATATTACGAGTTTCCTCTCCAGCACGGTTTTCAAGGTGGTTCCTTCTCCATGAAAACCGTGGGAGAGAGGAAACAAAGGGGGCCCTCTGTTGCCTCTGGGCCATCGGGTGCATGCAGGGGGGCACATGTTGTGCCCCCCTGTGTGAATGCACTCCAGTACCTGCATGGCATGGCCTGCAGCAGTCCATGCCGTGCAGGAACTGTCTGTGTATTTCATAGGCACCACTGTGGGAATTCCAAAGAACTGCCCGCCAGTGACAAAATAAGTCAGAATCTGGCGGACAGTGCACACATGGGTTTGGCAGTGCAGGAGTGGGACGCCAGTGTTGCGGTCCTGCTCCCACACCGCCAAACTCGTAATCGGGCCCAAAGACATTGCTACGTACAGATTGACAGCCAGTGGCTTAAATGTGAAGGATGAGGTGGAGTATTACCACTCTAGGATAATGGTAGCAAAAATTCATTAACACAGGGTTAAGAAGGGGAACACTGAACTCATCTGTTACAGAATTGATATCTATAAAGAGCTAGCCACCATTTAGTTATAAATTTGTTAAAACAGGGCTCCAAGCTGGGTTCTGTTTAAACGGGGAGAAAATCACACTGTGATAAAAATGAATTGAGCAGAACGTAGTAATGAAACTCTGGGGAGTCATGCTGTGGAGTCAGAGCTTGCTAATGATTTCATTACAAGACCAGAGGCTACGATTATGTATAAACCTTTTATTGCTGCCTCAACAGGCAGGCCTTTAAAGAACATTAAACACATCATAAACAAACATTCCAGTTTGGAATTTTCAAAACAGTACATAACTCCATGTTACATAAGCATATTCCTCTTTTATTGGTTGCTCCTGACAAGATAAGTACTATGGCTTTACCTTTACATTTATTGCCTACTGTTTTTTTCACCTTTTACTTGCTTGGTAGGTAGGTGTTCTTTATGTGGCCCCTCCAATGTATGGTATCTTTTCTTTATTTCCTGCTTAATTTGTTAGTTATTTCCTTTCAAAATAACCTTTTCCCTCAAGCCTGGGCCTCTAAAAGGCTAAAAAAAGCATCTCTTATGGGAGCATTTTATTGCCCCGTGTCAGTCTCTGAAACGTGACTCAGGGACAGCGAGTACACTTAGTTTTAGTCGCATTTAAAGGACACGCGGGTAGGGCGCTCGCAATCCGCTTCCAGGGGCTGAAGGAGTGGGCTTCTCCCGCTGACTGAAGAGTCAGGGAGAGCGTCTTAGCTCAAAACTGTCCCGCTTTCTGAAAGGAGCGGCGATTGTGTATGCACTGCCAAGTCCTCAGTAGTAATGGAAAGAGGACTCTAAATTTGGGCGCTATGCTTGTTTGGGTATATTTTTCTCCCTGATGCATTCGGCCCGAGCAGAGCATTACTTTGGCAATGCGAAGTTGAAACAGTTGCCGTTTGGACACAGCACGTTGCGGAGAGAAGACTGTAGCAGCTAGGGAAGTAATAGATCCCAAAAAAAAAGCTTTATTTTTCCCATTTGAGGAGTTTTCTCACTCCAAAAAGGGGATTTAGGTTGGGAACTATGGCAGATGATTCAGAATCACATGGCCTCCCTCCTCCACCCTCAGTGAGAATATATTCAAAAGATACTTTACTTTGATAGAGAGCTCAGGTCTTCAGTTAAAGAGGCAGTAGAGGCCACTTTTGCCAAAAGGAAAAGGAGATTCTCCCTCTAATGAGGACTTTTTCTCAATATCTGAGGAGGACTCTCCAAGAATTACTGAAAAGGGAGGTAAGGTCTCAAAAAATCAGCACCCGATAAGGGACTTGAGTGCCTGAGCGCTACAACTGACTGTGGTGTCCAGAGAGGCACATCAAGCATGAGCGACCATGTTGTCGCATTGGAGATGGGTGTCCGTCGCGGCACAAATAGAATGAGTGCCCTTCATTGCACGAAAGATGGTAAATACTCCTGCAGTGCAAATACTGATGACAACATTTTTAAGGACAATCTAGATCAGATGGATGAATACATATTCGATCCACAAGAGACCTTGGAGACTCAGGGGCAGATTTACAAGCCCCTTGTGCCACCAGTACGTCACTTTTTGTGACGTACTGGTGGCGCATTGTACTGCTCCATATTTACAAGGACAGGAAAAGCCACCCTGCATGACTTTTCCTGTCCTTGTAAATATGGCCCCTTTACACGCAGCACTTTGCTTAGAAGGGGCATTCCATGGGTGTTGCTGTGGGTGTTCCCACGCAACACCCATGGAACCTAACACATTTCCAGATTAAGAGGAATCGTAAATCTGGAAATGCGTGTGAATGCTACGCCTCCCCAAGGGAGGCGTAGGGAGGCGCAACGAGGAGAAATGTTTTAATTTCTCCTCGTTCTTTCCTCTTTCAATGTGTGCTGCATTCTACAGCACGCATTGAAAGAGGAAAATGCCTGTAGTGATTGTTTTTGTGCAGGAAGGTGCTCCTTCCTGCACAAAAACAATCTCCCCATGACATGAGGCATCCTTGCACCATGGTGCAAGGGTGCCTGCGCCAGCGCTATGGCTGCAGTTTGTGCGCCAGTGCAGGGGGAAGCACAGAGATGCGACATATTGTTGTAAATATGTCGCATCCCTGTGCTTTGAAAGTGACTCAGTGCGGCGCAGCCAAATGGCTTGCGGAATGCACTGAGTCACTTTCATTGTAAATCTGCCCCTGAGTTTTCAATGAAGAACTGGAGCAACCTTCAACCTCAAAGGCTCTTAAAGACCCATCGGGTGTGGATATGTTTAACCCCAATCTCATTACGCACCACAGAGGGTCAGACTGATACAGCTGCCGTTTGGACACAGCACATTGCTGAGAGAACTGCCTTTATTAAGTATTGGATACGGAAGTCTCTGGACAAGGAAACTTGTAACCTTATGAGGCCTGAATGCCCAACACCATTCCTGGATAATAAAGCAGGAATTACTCCTAATCTGGATCCTGAATTAATGTAATTCCTTGTTAGATCGGGAAAGGACCATAGGAAAGGCCTGGAACACTGCCTTAAGCAGTGCCAGGATAAGTTGTTGCACATTTTGGGTCCATTAACCAGACTTTTAAACATGATTGAAGAGGGAAGCTATAAGGACATGCCCTTAGACATGGAATTGCTCAGAGGCTGGAGCAAGCGGGTTTTATGCCTGCTTGGAAACACCAATGCCGGGCTCATAGCAGAGAGGAAAAGGGCCCTCCTCATGAGGATGAATCCTAGGTTGGGTGATCTAGCCAACAAGGATGCACCAGGCGAATGGAATGAATTACTTTTTGGCAAGAATTTTGTGAAATCTTTGGGCAAGTACGTGTCCACATTCACTGCATTTAGCAGAGACCAATCCAGTATGCGATACATGTTTAATGCTAGAGTTTTTGGAGGGGACTGGCTATCAGCTGAGGGTCACAAAGGCACCAGTACTACTATCAGGAGCCCTGTGGCTACGGAAGGAACTACCGCTCCAACATGGGTTTCTTCCCGCTGAGAGGACGAACCCTTCGCTCCTGCGGGAACAGAGGTAGACCTCGAGTAGCCGAAGATCATAGTAAGCTTCAATTTTTTACTTGGTTCTTCCCACACAAAGGTAGGGGGAAGGTTACGTTTTGTCCTCCAAAATTTGTCAGTCATAATAAAAGATTCATGGGTTTTACAAACTGTAAAAGGTTTCAAGATAGAGTTCTGGGAAACTCCTTAGTAGAAGATTCAAACAAGGGAGTTATCTTTAGGCCAAGATCAGAAGGTTCTGGTAGATACAGAAGTAACCCAAATAATAGATAAAGGGGGCATTTAAAAAGTTATGGATTCAGAAAAGAGTTTTGTAAGCACTGTTTTCCTGGACAAGACAAAAGACAGAGGTTGGTGACCTGTGATAAAATTGAAGGAATTAAACAGGTTTTTAGTGTACAGGCACTTCAAAATGGAGGGTGTCCTTCTTTTACGAGACGTTTTACAGGAGAAAAACTGGCTAGTGAAGTTAGATCTGAAAGATGCCTACTTCACAAACCCTATGGATATAGGTTCACAGAAATACAATTCTACTGTCTTCCCTTTGGTCTGTCGTCAGCTCCTTGGTGCTCCACCAAGATACTGTACCCTGGGTAGCTTTACTGAGAGAGGGAAGATTGTGTTTAATCATCTATTTATATATTATATATTAGTAATGTCTCAAGATCAGGGGTAGTTACTGAAACACATGGGGTGGCCAAGGAATCTTTTAGAGGTCTTAGAGTTCATGATCAATGTAGAAAAATCTATCATAACTCCTAATCAAATTTGGAATTTTTGGGGTTTCAGGTAGATACGAATCTGGCCCAGTTGTGCCTCCCTCAGAAGAAATTGACAAAAAATAAAGATAGAAGTAAGTCATGTCTTACAGAAGTAGTGGTGACTTTGCGGGATCTGGCAAGGGTGGTTGGGGTCTTGTCACCCTCCATTCAAGCCGTTTTCCCAGGTCCTCTCTCTTACAGGGCACTTCAGAGACTGAAATCCCTGGGTTTGAGAAAAGGTCTGTGGTATGCAGATGTAAACCCCTGTCCCAGGAAGCTCTAGAAGATCTAGAGTGGTTGTTGAACAACCTGGAGAGCTGGAACAGCAAGGCAGTATTCGGAAATGTTCAAGAATTTACTGTAGAATCAGATGCCAGCAACTTTGGTTGGGGAGCACGATTGGGGGATGTAGAAACTAGAGGGAAATGGGACAGGAGGGAACAAACTTTACACATAACTGTTTGGAGATGTAAGCAGGTCTGAATGCTTTGATGATTTTCAAGACTATTTTAGCAAACAGCGTAGTATTGATTCGGTTGTACAACTTCACAGCCATATCATATATCAGTTGTTTAAGGGGAGCAATATCAAAACAACTAGCAGATCTAGCCAAGGAAATTCACATATTTTTTGGGAACAGAAAATACTTTTGAAAGCAGAATTCACCCCAGGTCAACAGAACCAGAGGACAGATTGGAATTCAAGGAATTTTAGGGATACCAGCGACTGGAAGCTGAGCCCAGTATGTTTCGAAAAGATTCAGGATTTATGGGGTCCATTCCAGGTATACCTGTTTGCCAGCCGATTGACATTTCAGGTAAAACAGTATTACAGCTGGAGGCTAGACCCCAGAGCATTGGCAGTGGACGCATTTGTGCAGACTTGAGACAGAGAGAATTGTTACGCGTTCCCTCCGTCTGCACTAATTCAAAGAGTGTTGTTACAGGTTCGAAGGGAACGATGCAGCATCGTTCCAGTAACTCCGTTTTGGACCTCTCAAGTTTGGATCCCTGGGGTAATGGAACTAGCAGTAGAAATTCCCTGTTACATACCAGTGAGTCCAGGCCTTTTAGAAGGACATGAAGGAGGGAGCATCCTTTAGTGCTAGAAGGGAACATGAACCTTCTTGTTTGGAGGATTTCAAGGGATCTGGCTGATACTCTGGCCTTTCAGGAGAAGCTAAGAATCTATTGAATGAGTCATGGCCACCAGGTACCAGGAAAAGATATAGAGGAATTTGTAGAAAGTGGTGTAGTTGGTGCTTGGAGAGGAATTTGGATCCCGGGTGGCTCCTGCAGTAGAAGAGGCAAACTATTTCACTGAGTTGTTCAATTCAGGTCTGTCCTATATAACAGTTAATTGTTACAGATTAGGTGTCTCAGCAGGACATTCCTTGGTATATAATTTTGCTATTGGCAGTGATCCTCTGATCCGCAGAGTAATGAAAGGAATAAGGCTTAAGCGGCCACCTGGAGCTTGAAATGACTCTTTATGGAACCTCAATATAGTTTTTGAACTTTTTGTCTCCTGGCCAGGTAATACATATCTTTCATTGAGACAAATATCGTGGAAATTAACAACCTTGCTCAGCATAATCTCTTTTAGAAGAGTATCAGATGGTCAGGCATTAGAGGTTTGCAATAGGTTTTATTCTGCAGATGGAGTCCAATTGACATTTAGAAAAGGACCAAAACTATGTCTGAAAACATTTTCTATCCTTTTTTCACAGACTGCAAGGAATTGTGTGTTGTAAGTTACATGAGAGTTTATGAACAAAGAATGCTGGAATTTAGACCAGATGGAGAAGATTAATTGTTGATTTCCTATGTGAAACCCTGTAAGGCAATATCGACAGCTACAATTTCATGGTTGGTAAGAGCAGTGATGTCCGAAACTGAAATTGACTTGTCCAGATTTGGAGTTCACTCCTATAGGAGTGCGATGGCTAGTAAAGTCTTTTTGACAGGTGGTACACTTGCAGACGGCAGACTGATCAAGTGCTAGCACTTTTGCAAAACTGGTGCAGCATGTGAGCAGTCACGTGCTGGAGAGCTTTAAACATTTGTTACAGCGTTTTTTCTCTCTTCTTGCACTGGGCCCAAAAGATCAATATATCTTAACTTCATTTTATTTGCTGTCCTTCACTTGGTCCTCCAATAGATCTTGCTCATCGCATTGAGGGGTGAAGGACTCTAGGGTGGCAATGTTGGCTAGCTAACAAGGGCCACGGATTAGTAACCAACTTATAAATTAGTAATCAGGTTCAAATAAATTACTCTTACTACCGTACTGTAAATATGCAGAATGGCAACAGAAAGTCCGAATCTCCTAAAGAAATTCAAATGAGCCAAGATCACACAGACTAGTAACTCTGCTGCTGCAATGCAAAACAGTGATAACAGAACCTGATGTTCTGTAAATAGTTTATGACTATTTCTGCTATACATTTAGAAACTTATTATCTCAAGCACAGTCGCCGTGGAAAGACGAGTTAGGCAACTCAAGAGACTCAGTTATTTAAAAATTTCAATTAAAGTTTATAAATTTAGTAAATGTCATCAATGCATCAAACAATCATTAAGAAGTTAGTTGATGAATTCAAATAAGCCAGTTGCAGGTTTAGTGTAAAACTATACATTAATGCAGAGTCTAAAAGGACGGTTCTCAAAGTCCTTAATAATAGATAAATTAAGTAAGAATCTCTAGTTTGGCAAGTTGAAAAAGGAATCTGGACAGGACATTTTGGGATATGGTTCCGCTAGGAGTCCAAAGAAAATCTGCTAGGCAGGAGGTTCCTGCCTTTTCAGGGGCAGAAAGAGTAAGTAAGTTCTCAGCAGTCTCAAGCAATTCAGCCAGCAAGCCAACCAGGTCAAAATCAACAAAGAAAGGGAGACCAGAGAGACAGGGAGCAAGCCAATCGGAGAGAAAGTGTCCCCTGCTCCTGGGTGCATTTTGATATTATAGTTCAGCAGTCCAGATGTAACACCCATTGTCACACCACCATCGTGCAACATCCATGAGGTAATCTTCCGCTCGTGAGGTGCAAAAGTGGCAAGATATAGGTATTTTCCCATACCCAGCATGGGAAACGACTCTCCGTCTCAGGCACATGGTTAAAACACAAAAGGCCATTGTTGCAAAGTCATCCTGTGCCCTGGGCTCCCCCATTTATTTTTTGCTGACTGGTACTGATAGTAACTGACTCTGACTATCCCTAGGCTCTGCCTAACCAAGCCCAGGGCCGGTGCTATGCTGAAAGCACACTTAGAATACAGCAGTGAAAACACCTACGTACACTATTGGTTAGGGTACCCCTATGATTTGCAAGATAAGGCCCTAGTACATAATAGGGCAGGGGGATTAAAACTACCATTAAGTCTCTAATATATAATAGGGCATGGCAGTTTAGAGGCCAGCAGCCCTTTCTGCGCTAGCATGTGTGCACTGCTGAGAGCCTGAGGTCATTTTAAAAGCAGCTGTGTGTTGCAGGACTGCTTTTAAGTGTAAATTGTGCGCAAACTTGACTTTTGTCTTAGAGGCACTTAAAAATTGATAAACTACAACATTTTGGCATATTAGGTACCCCCAGGGTCTCCGCTAGGTGTCTCAGGGGTGGTGGGGGCAGGTACTTATAAGGAGGACCCTTATAAAAGATATTTTATATGCCTTGGGGATAGAGAAATTGCACATTTCACTTCCCTCATTGTAGTAAAGTGCTACCCAAAATTGACTTTTGTGCTAGGAGCACTGTGAAATGAGGATCTACGTTATCTTTGAATATTTGTAACCTGTAAAGTATCCCCTAGGTGTCCCAGGGATGGGGGGTCATGTAGTTGTAAGCAGGTCCTTATAAAAGTAGTTTTTTAGGCCCTGGTGCTGGAGAAATTGGACATTTAATGTTCCCCATTGTAGATCCCCAGCCACATAGATTAACATTGCAATAGTATGCATTCATAACTACCACAAGGGACAATCGAAAAATATAATTCAAGGACTTAGGACAATGGTATTGATAAATCCAATAATATGCCTAATATTTTCAGAAAAGAAGTTATACGATTTTCTTGTCTGTAAGCCAAAGTTCAGCCTTCCAGTGGTCTGCCCTAATTGGTCAGAGTTAAGTGGATTAGCCAGGCTGCTTTGATGAAGTGATAAGTGGCATCCAGGAAGAAAAGGCTATCTCTTGTAGGATGGCAGTGCTCCACAGGAATGCCAGAGCAGGGGGTAAGGGTCGTAAAGCTTCAGCTTCAAAGGTAGAAAGGGACAGGCAGAGACAGCCAAGTCCATCTACCCCCTTTACACTCTGAACACATCCAGATGGCAGGCTTAAGGAAGGAATGTGCAGATCTAGGAGGGAGGGGAGTTATTGAAATGAGCCATCCTGGAGGTTGGTTTAGCTAGCTCTTGCTTCTCAGCTGAGACTTCAGCCATATTGAATTTTGGAGAAATATGCTTTCTGGGAGATCATTGTGTCACACTTTGGAGGAAATGGTCATGCTCTGGGGCAATGCCCTGCACCTCATTGGACAGGAGTGCCCTCCTCATTGACCCCAGAGAGCACTGAATAAGTATCTGAGAGGGGCAGAGCCTCTTGGATCTGCTGCTTGAAACAAGAGAAGAAGGGTCCATGCTGGAAGTATGATTTGCACCAACCAGGCCCTGCACTCTGACTGACTGCACCTGCTGCACAATCAGGAACTACAGCCCTGTGGACCTAACTGGCTTCAAGAGGAATAAAGAGTGGACTCCCTGCAAGCTACAGGTTAACGGAGCTCACCTGGACCATCACAACCAAGACTCACCAGCCTGGAGAGACTCCAGTGGACTTGTAAGGGTTTTGTCCAAGTGGATTGTGGGAACTGAAGTCCCAAACTTTCAAGGACCATCTTGGAGCTTCCAGCCCCTTGGAGTAAGTTTTGGACACTTTGGGACCATCAGAGGAACTTCAGGAAGAAGTTCCAGAAGTTTGGAGAAGTTTGGAAAAGCTTTGGAAAAAAGCTCCATAAGTGGACTGACTCGACCTGTCCACCCGAGCCGGCGACCCTCAACCGCGGGCCGGCCTGCCCTCCAGGCTCGTCCCGCTGAAAAGGTCCAGAGGTCCGACTTCCAGAGTTTGACTGGGAGCTCGTCCAAGGCCAAGCTGGCGAACCCTCACCGAGCCCAACCTGATGAAGTGTATCGAGGGACCCCTGGAGAAAAAGTTCTGTAAAGGTTTCTCAGTCCGAAGGTAGAAGTCTTGACCGGCTCAGCCGCGAGGGTCAAGCCGCTGACCTTCAACCATGCACCGGCCTGGATCCCTGGTTCGTCCCACTGGAAAGCTCCGGAGGTTTGACTTCCGTAGTTTGACCGGGATCTCGTCGAAAGGCAAGCCGGCGAACCCTCATCGATCACGGACTGGTAGAGAGCCTCAAGGGACCCGAACAGAAAAAGCTCCAGGAAAGTTTCTAAGTCAGAAGGTAAATACTTTGAGGCCTACTGCAAGGAGAAGCTGCGCAGGGCTTCATCGCGGTTGGCCTGAAACTTTGACATTGTCCTGGTCTAGCATGACCATATGTCCCAATAGGCGCTATAGGTTTTTATGTGCTATATAGTGCTAAATCAGCAGTGTTAGTCTGTTCTGGGACTTACGACTAGGGCTGGGCAATTCATTCGATGGCGAAGAGTTGTTTGTGTCCTTATCAACATAGAGGGGCATATTTACAAGAAATTGGAGAAGCGCTGTGTTACGCCAAAATTGGTAACGACGTGCTCTGACAGTTTCAAAATGCAGGGATGCACCGTATTCACAAGAATGCGGCGCACCCCTGCGTTACCCCTAGCACTCGCACTAAAAAATCTATTTTGCTAGGGTGCCTGCACTGCAGGGGCAGTAGATTATGTGCAGGAAGGGACACCTTCCTGCATATAAACAATCGTTACAGTCGATTTGCTCTATGCAGAATGCAGCACACGTAGAAAGAGCAAAATACGAGGCAAAACAAAACATTTCTCTTTGTATTGCCTGCTTAAGACCAGGTGTTCCCCAGCTGTATTTTCGGCGCTGACCCATACCTTGTAAATATGGGGCAGCGTCAAAAAGCAATGGGTGTTGCTGCGGAACACCCACTGCAACACCCATTGCACGCCCCTTTCACTCTAAGTGCTGCGTGAATAGAGGCATTATTTATAAGGCGGCGTTAAGCCACATTAAGTGGCTTAACGCCACCTTGTAAATAAGGCAACAGAGTTAACACCACCAGAACGGTGCCTCAGCTGTCCAATGCAGAATTGTAATTACTTCTGGCCATCTCTCATGCAACAGAGTTTCTGTTCTGATTGATCACGGTCAGCAAAAGAGTTCAAACTCTGAGTCAGCCAGTTGTCGAAATAGTCGATGTTCTCTGTCTGTCACTTTATCTTTTGAATTGGTTCAAGATTGTCTTGAGCTCCAATAAGAGTTATGGGGAGAAATTGGGTAACTTGTAAGTCCATAGCACATTCCAACCATACGTGATTGTTTGCCATCAAGGGGGACACCTTAAATCACTTGGCCTTATGAAAATGCATGTTGAAAACACACAGATAGTCTAACGTTGCAAGTCTAAATGGGGAGATGTGGGTATAAGCTGCTGTTGGTCTTTTGGGCATCTCCCATTCAACATATGAAGGCCGTGTGGGTGTGCCGGTGTTCACTTCTGCCGTGCCATGCGGAGATATGCAGCTGAAGCCATCGTGTCACAGTCTCCCTCACTATAGCTTGAGTGAGTACATTAGAAGTCTTGCACAGCAGTAGGAAAGTTCAACTGGCCAAACAAGTTAGCTGTATGAAGATGGTGTTTGTGCTTGGCTGGCAAACATTTAGCTTGGAGACAACCCCACACTGCTGCGACCCATGCCACATAAAGCCAGCTGTGCCAAACCCCTCTAAGTCCTCAAAAAAGTTATATCTTTTGAAAGCACACCTTGGGGTGGTGTTTGGGTACAAAATGTGGTGTTACTGAGTAAGGGCCTGATTTAGATGTCGGTGGATGGGTTACTCCGTCACAACGGTGCCGGATACCCCGCCCGCCGAAATATAAATCCCATTATGTCCTATGGGATTTATATTTCGGTGGACGGGATATCTGTCACCGTTGTGACAGAGTAACCTGTCCGCCAAGATCTAAATCAGGCCCTAAGTATATGCATTCCTTATGATGTAATAAGTTCTATGTCCCATTACAGGGTGTTAGAGATATATGTTCTGTCTTTAGCAGTTATTGTCTGGCTGATGATACATAAAGATGCTACTGGAGTTGCTCAATAAACTTGCAACTTTCTTTGCATAGCTGCATCCTGCTTTACACAAAACATCCTAGCTCAACTCAACTTGTGTGTGAGGGTAATGATAGTATACAGTATGGTACCAAGGGGAAGTAACCCTGTAAAGGGCACTGAGATAAGTAAAGGAATAGAAACTTAATTCATAAAAGAGAGCAGTAGGAAATATAACGAGGGACATATAGGTCAATGTATGACAAATATTTATTACACAATGAAGGTATTCAGGTGCTCACACAGTAAGTGACAATAAGCGTGACGTGAGAAGTGAGGGTGAACTTAAAATAATGACATCGCATTGACAACAGAAAAAGATTTCACTGCGCCACTTCTACGAGCCTTTTTTATGGGAGAACGTCCACCCTGCATACATTATACCTGACGCAGGTATAATGTAGCGCAGGGATTTTCAAAGTGACGCATCTGCCTAGATGCGTCACTTTGTAAATAGGGCGCAGTGTGGTACATTGATTACTCCGCCGCATCGTCACAAAAAAGTGATGCAATGGCAGCTTAAACCCTTCATAAATAAGGGCCTAAATGTATATTGTTTTTAACTAATGTTTGCAATCTCGCGGGACTCTCATGGGATCGTAAATAGTAAAAAGAAGTAAATGAGTTCTCAATACACTCTATTAGTAGGAATGCATATTGTGGTGCTTGTATTTGAGAGGAAGTGTGTAAGAGATAAGTACTGTGATGAGTAAATAGTTAATTCTTATTTTCAAAAAATATTACGATCTCACAAGACTCTTGCTGGATAGTGAAAAGTAGAAAGGAGTAGGTGATCTATGAATACACTGTAGTATGCACACTTGCTATTGTAGGAAGGAGTATTACTGAAGATGGTGTTTATCAGAGTCTACTATTTAAGCCCATTGACTTGGGCAGTGTTGTGAGCAAAGTTAAGGTTCTTCCCACACCCGACCCCGAACACCCATCATCTGAGAGAGAGGTCTGAAAGGAGAGCCCAGTCCCCCCACACCCTACTAGGCACACTTGTTATCTGAGACAGAGATCTGAAAGCAGAGGCCATGCTATCAATATAGTCTACTAAGCACACCTATCATCTGAGAGATGGGTCTGACAGGAGATGGCAGTACCTCCCTACACACTACTATGTATACTTGTAATTCAAGAGAGAGCTTTGATTGGAGAAGGTAGTCTATCCTTACTTCCTACAATGCATAACTATTATCCAAGAGAGGGTTCTCAGTGGGGAGGCTAGTCCCTCCCATATACTACTATTGTCCTACAATTGTGTGACAATCCCATGAGAGACTTGCAAGAGTAGCATGCAAGCTTCAGGGATTGAAGCTTGTCACATGGGGGTTTGTTCGATCTCACGACCATCTCACAAGACTTGCATGGAACATTACTGGGCCTGCCACGAGGTGTTTCACGATCCCGTGAGATCGTATTGGGCGAAGTAAAAAGAAAGGACCAAGGATCAGCCAATAGTTTCCATTCTTATTACATGGTTGAAGAAATGCTGTGATGTGATTGAGTACAGAATCAGAGATAGCTCAGTTCGTTTTTGGTGCTTTGGAGGAGAAGGAAGTGTCTTTGAGTTGTACTCAGCAGAAGTGAATGTATTTGGACCTGAAAGAGACTGGTGTCTTCATCTGCCTTTAAGAAAGAACTCCAAGCTCAACTAATTAGCAATATATTTTATAAACTTTGTTGTGAAGTGTCATTAAGTGTACTAATGTCGGTAAACTTATTCTATAGCATTGTTATAGAGTGAAAAGCTGTTTAGGGAGGTGTAGATCTCTTAATATAGCTTTAGAGAGGTAGACAGAATATAGAGCGATATCAGCAAGTATTGCAGATTGTGTAGAAAAATGAAGTGTTCCAACTGTATTTCATTGTAAGTAAAGGAGGCAGTGTTTCTCAAATAAAACAATGTGGAATGTTTAATACAAGCCCTAGTGTTTTTATGAACCTCACTGTACATATATTTTAGCTCTGTGAGATGTTTGAGTGGTGATATTACTATTTCTAGAGTGAAATACTGTGCTCAGTGTTAGCAAAGGTATCTCAAGAGGAATGTGGTACTTTATAAACTTTTATGAAATCAGGTTTGATGGCGTGTCATAATTTATTTGTGAAAAAAAATACACTTGGTGAGGGTGGCATTTTTCCGGAAAAAGGAATAACAAGTTAGCGGTACCCTAGATATAAATATCTAATTGTATGTGAAAGATGTAGAAAACTTTACAGAATATAGTGAAGAATGACTGGTATGAATTATTGACCAGTTTGTAACTTTTAAATGTTTTGTTTGTTGTCTCTTTTTGTAGTAGTAAAATGGAAAACAGAAGTTGTGAACAAGAAAACTACCATGTAAGGAAAATATAAGGAGAGGAATTTACATTTGTATTATATGAGGGCATTTATGATCTTGCACAATCTTGTGCTGTGTAGGTCTACTTGTCTCTGAGGAAATAATTATCTGCTTACATAAAAGGCAAAAATTAGCTTTGTTAAGACAAGCAGGAGTGTTGTCTTGTTCAGCAGTGAGTACCTGAGCAGGCACAGTGTATCCAGGTTGGAAAGATGTGGAAGCACATGAAAGGCTATGCAGTTCAGAAGCACAAGCTAACCATGCCCGAGCTAGCCTTTGTGATCTTCTTTTAAAAAATTGTACACATGAGAAACTTTGCTGAAACATTTTTTGCCAGCTGGCCTCAGAACAAAAAACTGCCATACCAAAAACTCTTTGCCAGCTGAGTTGGTGCAGCTACACCAGGCTGCTAATCATAATGTGATGAAGACATTATATATTAGTAAAGGTGGTTGCTTTGTTTGTTTTATAATTGTTGATATAGTTTGTTAATGTAGTTTATTTACATTAGAGAGGCAACATAAGCGAAGAGTGTAAAGAAGAAATTGAAGAAAAAATCAGTTCAATGCACAATAATAATCAGGCAATTTTCTTTTATCCTTTATATTGTTTTATTCTTCTTCTTCAAGGTAAACAAGAGGGCAGCCAATGCATTTCGTCCTATCCCGGGCTTCCTCAGGGCATGCATCAATTTAGAGAACGTCCAAAAATGGACTAAAGTCATGAGTTTCAGCAAGAGCAGCAACCATCCAAGGTACACTTATTCAAGAATAGAATCTCGAAGTATAATAAAGGTGGAGGAGAAGTTCACACTAATGATGCCCCTACATCAGAATGAGTACTTCAGTTGGTCAGGCTGTGTTTGGTGATCTGGATGCGTTCACTTCATATTTGAGACTTTACTTTCACCCTACACATTAATAATGACCAGTATGAGGCATAAGTACTGTAATAAAGGAAAGTGTATATTCTTCCTCTAAAAATAAGTTTGCGATCTCATGAGAATCTCTTGGGATCATGAAAAAGAAGTAATCATTTTCGAATATTAATAAATGGACTTTATAAATTATACATACTTTTTTGTAATTCAATTCAGTCTTTATTTCAATCGCACTGATCATAAAAGACACACATAATATAAACAGTTTCATAAAAACTAGAGGATAAAAACATGATTCTCAGACGATGAACAATGATACAGCAGCAGTTCTTGACAAATAAATAGTATCACTCAAAATGTTTATAGTGCAAGATCGCAAAAGACAATAAGAACCAGCCAATTTAAAAAAAATAATAATATTAAAACATTAGACTGGGTGATGTGCCTACTGGACGCTCCCAGTACTTTAACTTCCATTTCATCCTAATACTAAAATTGATCTAGACATGGATATGCTTTTACACAAAGTAAAAAGATAAAAAGATGAGAGCCCGCAATAAACATTAAAGTGCCAAAACAGTGGCTATACTTCATACAATACAGTACTACTGGTCGTGGTCACCTGATGTTTAGAAAAATTGGTGCGGATTCTCTACATCCAGCCTAAAAATTTAGCAATGGCTATCACGGTATACTCTTGGGTTTTGGTCTTCAATATTCGTAGTGCCGTGGCACATGGCCTGGTACCCATATTAGTACAAATTGGTTTTAACCATTTGTCCCGTGAAGACTTATAAGCAGGGCATGCAAATAAGATGTGTGGTACTGTCTCGTCCTGCTTGGTACAAAAAAAACATTTACTGTCAGAGGTATTATGCCACTTCTGGGTAAAGGATTTAACCGGTAATGTACCTACCCGAAATTGATAGAATAGTCTCCTATCACTGGGCTTAGTTATGAAATCCCAAAAGTTTTCATACATGGGGTCTGACTTATGCTCTAAAAAATACCGGTCAGTGAGGTGTTCTTAGTGGATCGTGTACTTTTTACTCTGACCATGGACCAATAGGTCTCCTTAAAATCTTTTTTTGAGGGAATCAGATTGCCAGCTGGGTCTTCCCACAGATGGCTCATACCCATGTTCTCCAATGTACACTTTACCTTTTATAACCAAGTAACCTTGCAAGACGTGTCAGCATCTCTAACATCTTGTAATGCATTGGCGTAATGTGATAACTCTGGTGTTGACCATAGTCTTCGCCAAAATGCTTATGGTCTAAATCTTGCTGCCTCTTTCAATGTGCTACATCCCAGATCGAAGTATAAGGGTTTGAGTGGAGTGTTTTGCGTGAGACCAGTAAGGCCTGTCACAAATTTATTCTGTGCTAGGGCTCATGGTGACAAATTATCAAAACCCCATAGTTCTGCTCCATAGAGGGTGGAGGCCCTTACCTTAGTGTTGTAAATCTTTAGTGCTGGGCCTATCGGCTTGGTTTGGGAGAGCCTGTGTTCTATTAATAATAAGTACTGTAATAAAGGAAAGTGTATATTCTTCCTCTAAAAATAAGTTTGCAATCTCATGAGAATCTCGTGGGATCATGAAAAAGAAGTAATCATTTTCGAATATTAATAAATGGACTTTATAAATTATACATACTACATCAGGATATATTCAGTGTAAATGCAAAGCCCATTGTAAAAAGAACGATCTCGCCAAAGCAAACCAGAAGCACTGCCCCCTCAGACTGCACATGAGGGATTGCCTTCCTCGCTCTTGCGACAGTCTCGCAAGGGCTTTGGAGAAGGGAAAAAAGGGAAACATAGTACAAACAACCTAGATCATGAAACTGTATGGTAGCTCTGAAAAGAGCTGTTATTTGTTAATATTATTTGAAAAATGATATTTCTTTTGTTGTCAAACATTTTTGGGGGGTATTTTAGATTTATTTTAAAAAGGGTATGACAAAAACATACAACTTGAAGTGCTAAACAAATACCAACAGCATTTCCTCAAAAACAAAAAAAGAAAAACCTAATAAAGACCTGGTCAAAAAAAAAAAAAAACTACTGCCTGGGGGGGTGGGGGAGGATTGAGCTCTTGGACAAGATTCTCCTGGGAAGATCTGCTTGTCTCTGATGAAAAAATTATCTGCTTACACAAGCAGCAAAATAGCGCTTTATTAAAAAAGCAGGGTTATTGTACGCTTGTGCACTTAGAACCTGTGCAGGCACAGTATCTCCTGAAGAAAATGACATTGAAGCCCATGTAGAGTTGTCTAGCTCCATAGCATGAGCCAACTCTGCTCGTCCAAGCCTTTGTGGATGCACTCTACACACTGGTTACCTTCATGCAAAGTCTCGCTGGAGAAGCCAGTCTTTCCCCATAGTCTATTATGCACAGTTGTTAGGCTGTAAAGAGGGGGTCAGTGAGATCCCAGTGTCTCCTTTCACTCTACTGTGCACTATTGTTATACTGTGAAAAGGTCTTATTTGAGAGGTTACTTTTACCCCACACCTAATAATGGGGACTATTTGGCATAAGTACTGTAATAAAGGAAAGTGTAAATACTTCCTCTAAAAAAAAGTTTACAATCTCACAAGATTCTCACAGGATCATAAAAAAGTAGTGATCAAACTTTTTCTAATAATAATTAGTGGACTTAAAGTAAATAAATGAGTATCAATGTGTGTAATGTACCAATGTTCATCTCTATCTGCATCTCATGCAGATAAAACACATTTTCTTTCGTTAATATAAGTGATTTATTTTTCCCCACAATTATAAAATGGATTGGATTAATTAAAGTAAACACACTGGTACTTTTCTGGTGTATATAAATAATACATAGTGCACCAGGATATATACAGAGTAAATGCAATGGCCATTATAAAAAGTACGATCTCGCCAAATTAAACCAGGAAGCACTGTCCCCTCGGACTGCATGTGAGGGATTGCCTTCCTGGCTCGCAAAGAGTCTCAGAAGAGCGTTGGAGAAGGGAAAAGAAGGGAAACATAGTACAAACAACATAGATCATGAAAGTATAGGGTAGCTCTGAAAAGAGCCATTTTTGTTAACATTTTTAAACAACTATAATTTTTGTTTTCAAACATTTTTTATATTTTTTTAGCATTTTATATTTTTTTTAAAGGGTACTGCAAAAACATACAACTTGAAGTGTTAAACAAACCCCTATGGCATTTTCCTAAAAACAAAAAGGAGAAAAACTTACAAGGAACTGTTAAAAAAAAGCTACTGCCTAGTGGGGCATGTGAGCTCTTGTACAAGCTTCTCCTAGGCAGACCTGCTTGTCTCCAATGAAAAAATGATCTGCTTACACAAGCAGCAAAATAGCACTTTATTAAAAATAAAGCAGGGTTATTGTCCGCTTGTGCACTTAGAACCTGTGCAGGCACAGTATCTCCTTGAGCAAATGATGTTGAAGCCCCTGTAGAGTTGTCTAGATCCGTAGCACAAGTCAACTCTGCCCGTGCAAGCCTTTGCGGATGTATAGACCACAGGTGTCTTCACATCCCTCTGGTACTTATGCTATATTGTTAATTTTTGCTCCCCCGGCTATACTGTTTGCTGCAAAGTTTACAGGTAACATACTTTGCAGAAACCTTCTTGCTCCCAGGTCTCATTTCAAAGACTTGCCACACCAAGGATTCCTTGGGTGGCTGACATAGCTGAGCTGGTGCAGCTGGCCATGGCTGCTCATCAGAATCTGATGAAGACATCTTTGTGAAGAACGGCAAGCAGGAAATGGAAGCAAGCCAAACATATCTACTCTCACCAAAATCCGATAGTGAAATAAAGCAAAAAGGATTAAATCTTCTTCTAAATAAAGACATCCATAAGAACCAATCACAACCCTTCCTTAGGGTGTAGTTCCTCTCCCGCACCTCACAGTAGATCACAAGAGCCAAACAGGAAGTTTATCCCACTCTGAGTCCACGCAGAGGATTGTATGTTTGACTCCCACGAGTGTCTTGTTAAATCATAAAAATATTATTGCTTTATATATTCAATGGAACGCACACAAAGCACTCCACAACTCCGGACCAGCCTACCTCAACAGACGACTCAGCTTCTACACCCCCACCCGCCAGCTCCGCTCGACCAGCCTCGCCCTCGCCACAGTCCCCCGCATCCAGAAAACGACCGCCGGCGGCAGATCCTTCTCCCACCTCGCCGCCAAGACCTGGAACACCCTCCCCACCAACCTCCGACAGACCCAAGACCTACTGGCCTTCAGAAGACTCCTCAAGACCTGGCTCTTCGATCAGTAGCAGCACCACCCCCCTCTTCCCCCAGCGCCTTGAGACCCTCGCGGGTATGTAGTGCGCTTTATAAGTGACATGATTGATTGATTGAATGGAACAAATCATAATCCATTTACTAATATAATCAACATCTCTAATTTGATACTTTGTTCACAATTACAGGAAAACACTGTTCTTAACTTAATCTCAAATGTATGTTCTCACGAGAGGGTCACGAGAGTCAACCAGGAAGTACATCCTCCTTGGAATCCACCCAGGGGATTGTGTGCTTGACTTCTGCGAGCTTCTTGCAAGAATGACCACCTTTAAATAAAATATATTACAACCATATGTTAATGACTGTATTATTACAGTTTAACATTAAATAATAACTAAACACATGAGATAGAACTCTAAACAGTAGATTAAAACAAAATATAAAACTTTAGTGAGTAGTCACACACTTAAAACTAGATTTATATAATGAAAGTTTATACTATACAATATTCAAAAAATTGATTATTCTCTTTCTAAATTATAGTTACTACTTTAATGTAAAAACACATGGAAAGGCTATGAAAACTATGCTAATACAATATTAGTGAACTTGCTGGGAAAATGTTTCAATATGAGAGTTAGAAGAACTGAGGAGATAGACAATCTCAACACAAATATTGTTGCAATATTCTGTTTTATACTCAAACATCATTTTTAGAAACATTTTGCAAAGTGTGCACCCTTTCCTGTTAAGTTACAATATGAAAGCAATTTCCTTTCAGAATAATGTCCACACACCGGATATATTATTCAGTTTATCCACCATGCATACACTTAAAAAGACTAATTTACTTTTAAAAAAACACTAGGAATTCACTGAAAAAGCCAAAGGTTAATGTAACATCATATTTAGGTGTGATAAAAAGATCTGCTTTTGTTTGTTTAATTAACCTTAGAAATTCACATTGATAAACCAAAGGTTAAAGTAGCTTTACAGTTAGCTTAATTTCTCAGTGACAACATTAATGTTTTGAACTAAAAAAAACACAGAAATTCAGCAGTTATAGTTAGTAGTGCCTAACCTAATTATAACTTGCTCCCCCGCCATGTACTGCCTATGACCTTACATATGACATCACTCATGACATGTTCTATGACATCATTTATGACATCACCAATGACATCTCAAATGACATCATTGATGACATCATGCAAGCTTCGTTTACCCACATATTGCTCTATAAATTAATATGGAATTAGAGGCCTAAGAGAAACTACAAAATAGCTCAAAAGATTTACAGCCATTAATACTGCCACCACAGATACAAATCACTTAGCTTTTAAAAACAGGCATTATATGCAACACTAAGCCTATAGCATACACTTTACAGTTAGCATATATCACATTAATTATCAACAACACATATATGGGAAACCTTCAATCACCACAATCTTTATACAATTGTTAACAGAAAACCAAAATACTGAATGCCAGTTCAAAAAAGTAGCCTACTACATACAGCTTTAATCTGTATTATACCTGTGATGCTCACTAAAACTGTATTAAGAAATAAAGTTGATATCAGCTGAAAGGTGGGTACTGTAAACAGTGTTTACTCTATGGAGAGAGTTCATTCTAAACCACAATGTTTGCTAACACTCAAACTCTCATAATAAGCACACCGCAGGGTATTAAAAAAAATCTACTGAGAACAGTGTACACTCTATGCAACAGTGGAGAAAAACACTATTTGCTAAAACACATACCACAATCTGAAGGTGCTAAAGAACATACTACCTGCATCCTTCATACTGTGGTCAAAACTTTACAGATAGCTCATCTTTTCTTGCAATACTAGGACACGTACAAATCTTAGTACCTAGTGCACACAGTTTTCTATGTTAAGTATAAATTATCAAGTGACAAATTTATCTCTAATAACTGAAGGCTCCTTACAAACGTTTGTATCTATTACATAGAAATATTTTCCTGTCAGAAACTCTGCACAATCAAAAAGATGCCTGGAGCATAAGTAATACAAGTCAAGTGTGTGTCAGTTGCACAAGGAGTTACTCTTGAATGAAAACTTTTATAACATCGTCAATACCTGTACACAGCTATTGTGCATTCGGAGCACGTGTGTTTGGTAAACACCTACATCCATTAGCTGGACCCAAGCTGTACAAAATTACGTAAAAAAGGAGAATAGTAGTTACCCGCCACTATGTAAACTGTAAAAGAAACTTGCACATTCATTGGATGATGTCATCAGTGTTGTCATCAATGATGTAATTTAATATGTCCTCAGCGATGTCAATTTTGTTTTCATAGAACATGTCGTGAGTGATGTCAAATGTGAGATCATAAACAGTACATGGCAGGGGTGCAAGTTATAGTTAGCGCTGCTAACTCAAACTGCTGAATTTCTGTGTTTTTCAGTTCAAAATGTAAATGTTGATACTTAGAAATTCAGCTAACTATAACGTTATTTTAACCTTTGTTTTTTTCAGTTAATTTATAAAGGTTTTTTAAGAACAAAAACAGATCACACCTAACTATAACGTTACATTACTTTAACCTTTGTTTTTTTCAGTGTATACACACAGACACACACAAGTATATATATCTCTATATATTCCTCTTCTCGCCACAATCCTTCGGAAAAACGAGTGCAGACCTCATTAAGTGCAAAATATTTCATTTATTTCACCAGTCCTCTGCCATTACGCGTTTCGGCCGTACAAGCGGCCTTGATCACATGACAACGCTCAGCAGCTTCACCCTCACATTTAAAGTGCCCGTGCTTAATTAAGATCATGGAAATAGAAAACATGTTAAAAATACATTATATGCATAAATGCCTCCTGTTTCATTACAAATCTTTTTTTGTTTTAGATATTGTTTATAATTTCTTTTCAACCTCATACATATTTGTCCACATCATGATGTAACATTATATAACCACATAATTGTTTATATTGGTTCAGGCTAAATACCTGCTTAAAATGCCTCTTGACACATGTTATAATTTCCATTAAAATGATATCGTATGTAAGAATAAAAGCATCATCCACATACAAAATATCTCAATACACAAGTGAAAACAGGCCTTCACCAACCCTATGTGCTGTAAAAGTTTTTTGTAGTGAACAAGTTTCTCTAAAAAAGGGCATTTTTCCTTTTTTCCTTAAGTTTAAATACTTTAACATTTCACGGATTCCTCTGCTCCATACATTCTATAATGTTCATATCTTTTTATATATATTTTAATATATATATGTAGATCACAGATAAATCTATTAATTCAATGTTACACCATTATAACAATGGTTTCATTGTGCGTTTTTTTCCTTGTTTATACTTGCTTCAATGCATTTATGCACATCTGTAAATCATTTAATAACATTATCAACATACTTTAAATGGGCAGATAAAGTGACTCAGTGCTACAGTATTTGGAATTAAAATCAATAGTGCTATAAATATTAAATATCTGAAGGAATAGACGTATAAATTCATTTTACATAGGTACAGATTATCATAGTATATTCTTTAAATACATCTTGCTGTAAAGCTCTTAAATTACACCATGTTACAGGGGAAATTTCTGGAGGTGTCGATAAGACATTAACTTTTTTAAATCATGCCATAAAAAACCTTTTGTAAAATTGTAAAAAACTTTGAGACATCACTATAAAAACCACCCTAAGTCTAAAACCATTCCTATAAAAGTTAGGCTAGTTCTAAAAATTCTTAGTGGCTTCAATATAATAGTGGCTCTTACCCAAGGTTCTTTAGACATAATTTTTAAGAAAAAAGGTGTCTCTTCATTATTGCGTTCTAATTGCCTCACCCACTATTACATGCCTAGCCTATAGGAGACTGTCATCATCAGTTATAAAAACGTATGCAAATCTTCTGTAATATTGAGCCCGCCTGGAGACTTGGAATCAAACTCTAAAATGTAACTCGTCTCCAGGCGTCTCAATTTAGCTTCTCTGTCACCCCTCTTTTCATGATAGGTATGGCTTCAATGGCATAATAGCGTAAAAATTGTGGATTGCTGTTGTGAACAGTTTGAAAATGTCTTGCAACAGGGTAATTTTTGATCCTTATTAGTAATCGCCCTGATATGTTGAAGGACACGTTTGTGAACTGCCAATTTTGTGCTGCCTATATATTTCAATTGACAGTCACATTCCAATACGTATACACAATATTCTGTCTTACAAGTAAGATGCTGTTTAATTTCTTTGACAGTGTCTGAAAAAGCAGTTGTATACGTTTTAACATTTATTCCAAATTGGCAGGCCTTACACGAGAGACATTTAAAGAAACCTTTTCTTATTGTTAACCACATATCTTTATGACAGCTGTCGTGACTATTTTGAACCAACATGTTCCCCATGCTTAATGATTTGCGAAAGGAAATTGATGGATTAGCGGGCATCAGGTCACCTATTACTGGATCTTCCCGAATAAAGTGCCAATTGTGTCTTATGATGCTCCGCAGTTGTTTTTCCTGTTTTGAGTAAGTTAGAATCAGTCTAACAGGCTGCATATTCTGTTGCAAATCTTCCTGTGATGTTTTTGTTTTATAGGTGAGGAGATCCCTCCTCGACCTTGCTTGAGACTTTCTTATAGCAGCGTCTACTGATTCACTACTGTACCCCCTGGCTAAAAATCTAGCACGACTTTCCATTTGCCTCATCCTTGCATCCTCTGGATCACTACATATTCTACGGATGCGGAGCATTTCCCCGTAGGGAATGCTCCTGATTAAATGTGGAGGATGTGCACTCGACGCATTTAAAAGTGTGTTTCCTGCCGTTGGTTTGGTAAAAAGGGTGGTAGTTAAAACATTATTTCTAACTAAAACCTGGACATCCAAAAAAGTCACTATGTGCCTACTGATTGTTGAGGTAAATTTAAGGTTAAAATTGTTTTCATTGATTTCATTGATAAATTTCAACGCACCTTCTTCACTCCCTCTCCACACAATAAATATATCATCTATAAAACGCATCCAAGATACAATATTGGTGGTATACTCATGTTCATATTTACGCATGAGGACCAGTTCCTCCCACCAGCCCATAAACAGACAGGCGTAACTGGGGGAGAAACTGGCCCCCATAGCTACACCTTGAATTTGCTGATAAAACTGCCCGTTAAAAAGAAAAAGATTATTTTCCAAGTTAAAAAGCAGCATATCTAAAAGCATACGTGTATGTTGTGCATATATTATAGATCTAGTATTGAGAAAGTACTTCACTGCTCTCAAGCCATCTTGGTTTCTGATACACGTGTATAGAGAACAAACATCCAGTGTCATCAGCAATAAATCAGATTCCCATACAATTTCATATCTCTATATATCTATATATATATATATATTCACTGAAAAAACCATAGGTTTTAGTGAAAGTTATAGTTAGTTGGACATTGCACTCGTACAAAACCCGTGAAATTCCCCCGTTATAGTTAGTTCAGCTAACTATAACTCGCGCCCCCGTAATGCACTGCTGATGATGTCACATATTACATCACTCATGACATGGTCAGTGACATCACTGATGACATCTCAAATGACATCACTGATGATATCACTGATGACATCATCCAGTGACTGTGTGTTTCTGTAAAGTTTAAATATGTTTAATATATATAGGGAAAGGCGTATTGAAGAATGAGTAGGTGTATAAGTGTCTGAATGGATGATTTAGGAGGTGCGTGACTGACTCTATAAGTGAGTGATTAAACGTATCTTACTGATTGCATGGGTTAGTGACTAAACTGTGTGAATGTCTGTATCCGTCTGTCTGTTGGTGTGTAAGCGGCTGCATGGGTTTGTGAATAGCTACCTGAGTGTCTATATGGGTTATTGATTGGTTGTCTGAGTATCTGTATGGGTGCCTGAGTGTTTGTGTGGGTGGGGTGTGTGTGACTCTGTGCATAGATGTGTGAGTGGGTGATTCACTGGGTGCATGGTTTCAAGAGTGCATCTGTGATGGACTGTATGGGTGGGTGAGTGTGTGTATGGGTGTGTTAGTGAGTGAATGTATATCTCAGTGGTACATATGTGAGTAACTACATATGTGAAAGGCAGTATATATGTGTGTTGGAGTATACAAATGGCTATAAGTGAGAGTGTGTGATTGTGAGAGTGGTTGTATGGATGAGAGTGTGCTTGTATCAGTGATTGTATAAGAGTGTAAGAATGTGGTAGTATTTGTATGAGTAAGTGAGCTGGTGTGTGTATAACTGTATCGGTGAGTAAATGGCTGTGTGATTAATTATTTGCATGATTGACTAGGTGTGTGAGTACCTCTATGGATGAGTGGCAGTGTGTAAGTTTCTATATAAGTGTATGAGTGCATATGATAGTCCTGTACTGAGTGACCATAAGTATGAGTGACTGTAAGGGTGAGTGAGTGGATGTGTGTGTGTAGGCCTAAGAATCAGTGAGTGGGTATGTAGTTATTGGTATTGGAGTGTCTATGGTTTTGAGAATGGCAGTCTGTAATTTAGAGTGGGTGTATGAAAAGTTATATTAGGGTGTGAGAAGATGCATCAAATGATCACATGGATGATGTCATCAGTGATGTCATTTGAGATGTCATCAGTGATGTCATCAGTGATGTCACTGACCATGTCATGAGTGATGTAATATGTGACGTCATCAGCAGTGCATTGCGGGGCGCGAATTATAGTTAGCTGAACTAACTATAACGGGGGAATTTCACGGGTTTTGTACGAGTGCAATGTCCAACTAACTATAACTTTCCCTAAAACCTATGGTTTTTTCAGTGAATTTCTAAGGTTTTTTAAATGCTAATTTCTAACTATAACGTGCCTGAAACCTATGGTTTTTCAGTGAATTTCAAAGGTTTTTTAAATGCTAATTTCTAACTATAACGTGCCTGAAACCTATGGTTTTTTCAGTGAATTTCAAAGGTTTTTCAAATGCTAGTTTCTAACTATGCCTACAGAGGTACGACATGTGAAGAAAGAAGAAAAATGCACAGAAAGAAGCAAAAGAAATGCAGAAAGAAGCAACAGAAGTCCACAAAGACGAAGAAAAGTGCAGGAAGAAGCAAGACGTGCAGAAAGAACCAACAGAGGAGCAGAAAGAGGCCTTGTTCCAAAATCATCCTGTGCCCACAACTTTTTCAGACGGGTACTGGTGGTAACTGACTCTGACTAACCAGGCCTAGAGCCAGTGCTATGCTAAAAGACACTTAGAATACAGTGAAAACACCTACATACACTAGGGAACACTATGCGTTGGGGTACCCCTGTGATTAGCATGACCTCCTCTGTAAGTCCCTAGTACATAATAGGGCAGGGGGATTAAAACTACCTCTTAAAACGCGCTACGGGGCGCGTTTGCAGAGTGGTGAAGGGAGGGGGGGCCTGAGGTGACATGTGTGCAAACATGCCCTGTGGCCATTTTAAGTTGGGAGATTAACTCCCCTTGAATCCTGCCGGTCCCTGGGGTCCAACTAGCCCACCAGGTATCTCCAGTAAGCGCCACAGAGCTGCGTTGCAGAGAGGTGTAAAAAGGGGCATGGCCTGGACCACCTCTCTGCAACGCAGGCCTCTGGCGCTTACTGGAGGTACCTGGTGGCCTAGTTGGCCCCCAGGCGCCCTCAGGATTAAAGGGGACTTAATTCCCCAACTTTAAACGCGCCACAGGGCATGTTTGCACACATGTCACCTCAGGCCCCGCCCCCTCCCGTTACCACTGTGCAAAGGCGCCCTGTGGCACGTTTTAAGTTGGGGGATTAAGTCCCCTTGAATCCTGAGAGCCCCTGGCTCCAACTAGCCCACCATGTACCTCCAGTAAGCACCACAGAGCTGCGTTGCAGAGAGGTGGTCCAAGGCCATGCCCCATTTTACACCTCTCTGCAGTGCAACTCTGTGGCACTTACTGGACGTACCTGGTGGGTTAGTTGCACCCAGGGACCCTCAGGATTTAAGGGGACTTAATCCCCCAACTTAAAACGCGCCACAGGGCGCGTTTGCACACTTGTGACATCAGGCCACACCCCCTCCCTGCACCACTGCGCAAACGCACCCCCTGGTGCGTTGTAAATTGGGGGATTAAGTCCCCTTGAGTCCTGAGGGTCCCTGGGGGCCAACTAGCCCACCACTTACCTCCAGTAAGCGCCACAGATCTGTGTTGCAGAGTGGTGTAAAAAGGGGCATGGCCTGGGCCACCTCTCTGCAACGCAGTGCAGTGGCGCTTACTGGAGGTAAGTGGTGGGCTAGTTGGCCCCCAGGAACCCTCAGGATTGAAGAGGAATTAATTCCCCAACTTAAAACGCGCCACAGGGCGTGTTTGCACACATGTCACCTCGGGCCCCGCCCCCTCCCTTCACCACTGTGCAAATGCACCCCGTGGCGCGTTTTGAGTTGGGGGATAAAGTCCCCTTGAATCCTGAGGGTCCCTGGGGTCCAACTAGCTCACCAGGTACCTCCAGTAAGCGCCACAGAGCTGCATTGCAGAGAGGTGTAAAAAGGGGCGTGGCCTCTGAACACCTCTCTGCAACGCAGCTCCCTGGTGCATACTGATGGTACCTGGTGGGCTAGTTGGCCCCCAGGGACCCTCAGTATTCAAGGGGAATTAATTCCCCAACTTACAACTCGCCAGGAGGCGCGTTTGCACAGTAGTGAAGGAATGGGGTGGGGCCTGAGGTGACATGTGTGCAAACACGCCCTGTGGCGTGTTTTAATTCGGGGAATTAATTCTTCTTCAATCCTGAAGGTCCCTGGGGGCCAACTAGCCCACCAGGTGCCTCCAGTATGCGCCAGGGAGCTGCGTTGCAGAGAGGTGTTCAGAGGCCACGCCCCTTTTTCACCTCTCTGCAACGCAGCTCTGTGGCGCTTACTGAAGGTACCTGGTGGGCTAGTTGGCCCCCAGGGACCCTCAGGATTGAAGAGGAATGAATTCCCCAACTTAAAACGCACCCCAGGGCGTGTTTGCACACATGTCACCTCAGGCCCCGCCCCCTCCCTTCACCACTGTGCAAACGCGCCCCGTGGCGCGTTTTAAGTTGGGGGATTAAGTCCCCTTGAATCCTGAGGGTCCCTGGGGTCCAACTATCCCACCTGGTACCTCCAGTAAGCGCCACAGAGCTGCGTTGCAGAGAGGTGTAAAAAGGGGCGTGGCCTCAGACCACCTCTCTGCAACGCAACCCTGTGGCGCTAACTGGAGGTACCTGGTGGGCTAGTTAGCCCCCAGGGACCCTCAGGATTGTAGGGGAATTAATTCCTAAGCTTAAAACGTGCCACAGGGTGCGTTTGCATAGTGTTGGTGGGAGGGGGCGGGGCCTCCAGCGCGATGCCGGCTTTTTTTTTCTTTTTCTTTTATAGAAGGGGGGCTGTGTGGCCCACCTTCCTTTCCTGTTTTTTGGGCCCTGGGGACCCCATCCCCCAGGGCCTGACCCCTATTTTGTTTTATTATTTTTTTTTAATCGGGAAGGGGGCTGCGTGGGCCCCCCTCCCGTGGCCACTTTATTAAAAAAAAAAATATATATTTACAAAGGAGGGGGCTGCGTAGCCCCCTCCTGAGGCTTCTTTTAGCCCCAGGGACCCCATCCCCCGGGGCTCTGCCTCGTTGTTTTTTTTTATTATTTGGGGAGGGGGGCCGCCTGGCCCCCCTCCCGGGCCAATCCTTGCCCCGGAGACCCCATTCCCCGGGGCCTGGCCTCTCCATTTTTTTTTAAAACAGGGGAGGGGGGCCGCGTGGCCCCCCTCCCGGGCCACTTCTGGCCCCGGGGACCACATCCCCCGGGGCTGGCCCTGACCGTTGGGGACCGTGGGGGGGTCCCCAATCCCCCCATGGTCCCGCCGGCTCCCCGCGTCCTACGGGAGCCGGCATTGCTTTTCCACATGGGGAGCTGCTGACATGCAGCTCCCCGTGTGGAAAAGCAATCTGCTTTGCTTCATTGACCATGTCATGAGTGATGTCATATGTGACGTCATCAGCAGTGCATTGCGGGGGCGCGAGTTATAGTTAGCTGAACTAACTATAACGGGGGAATTTCTCTGGTTTTGAACGAGTGAAATGTCCAACTAACTATAACTTTCCCTAAAACCTATGGTTTTTTCAGTGAATTTCTAAGGTTTTTTAAATGCTAATTTCTAACTATAACGTGCCTGAAACCTACGGTTTTTTCAGTGAATTTCAAAGGTTTTTTAAATGCTAATTTCTAACTATAACATGCCTGAAACCTATGGTTTTTTAAGTGAATTTCAAAGGTTTTTAAATGCTAGTTTCTAACTATGCCTACAGAGGTAGGACATGTGAAGAAAGAAGAAGAAAAGCGCAGAAAGAAGGAAGACAAATGCAGAAAGAGGCAACAGAAGTCCAGAAAGACGAAGAAAAGTGCAAGAAGAAGGAAGAGATGTGCAGAAAGAACCAACAGAGGAGTAGAAAGTACTCCTGTGCCCCCAACTTTTTGCTGATGGGTACTGGTGGTAACTGACTCTTTCTCTGGTGGTAAAAGACACTTAGAATTCAGTGAAAACACCTACATACACTAGGGAACACTATGCGTTGGGGTACCCCTGTGATTAGCATGACCTCCTCTGTATTTGCCATGAGTTAGTGCCTGGGTCATTGGATGAGTACATGGGTACTGACTGGATGATTAGAGTACTGCAAGAAGAGTGGATGGTGAATTTATAAGTGCCTGTGTTTTGGCGGATTGATTGGATAAGTACATGGTGCTCGCTGGTTGATTGGAGGAGTGCATGGGTAGTGACAGGGCGATGGCTGGACTGCATCAGTAGTGCTCAGGGTAAGTTGGAGGACTAATTCCCCTTGAATCCAGAGGGTCCCTATTTGATAAAAGCCCTGGCGGTGGCGGTCCCCGGGGCTTGGGGGGGCCTTGGAGGCCCCCCAAACATTAAAAAAACAAGCCCGGGAGGTGGCAGTCCCCGGGGCTACGGGGGCCCCCGCGGGCCCTGCATATATTTGTTGGCAATGCCCCCGGGACCTGGCCCACCCGGGGGTCTCAATTAAATGAAGCGCAGTATCCCGCGCTTCATTTTTTTTAACATTTCGGCGGGATTCGCGACCCCAGCGCGAATTTCGCCAATTTCTTTTAAAGAAATGCTTTTTTGGCCCTGGGGGTCCTTGTGGGACCCCCTGAGCAGGCCTAGGGGTCAGGGTGTTTCTACCCTGCCCCCTTTTCTTCTTTTTCACCTTTGTTTCCCTGTTTTCTTGTGACTCGGTTCTACTGAGTCACAAGATGGCTGCCAACACTTCCTGGTTTGGAGTGTTGGCAGCCAATTAAAATGAAGCTTGTGGTCGGGAGGGTTCGCGGATCCACCGCTCCTCTAGATATCGATATTTGTTTTTTACAATTTCTCAGCAACTACCGAACGGATTTACACCATTTTTAAAAAGGTCGCTTTCTGAGCCAAGCAGTTCTCAAATAGCGACAAAGCACTTTTGAATTATTTGTTATCTCTATGTTTTTTTATCCAGTTGACCACTTGATTAAATGTTACGCTTAGGGGAGAAAATGTGGTGTTACCAAGTTGGAGTTTCTGCTTCAGCTCGTCATTCTGTGATTCTGGTCAAATCACTTAATCTCCCTGTTAGATTTGGGGGTCTCTAGTTGGCATAGGTAGGTACCTTTGACAAATAGGGACCCTTGCGTCTAGTCAGGGTGAGGGGCTACACTCCTAAAATAACCCCTGCTCACCCCCTTGGTAGCTTGGCACGAGCAGGCAGGCTTATCTCAGAGGCAGTGTGTAAAGCATTTGTGAACACATACAGTAATACAGTGACAACACTACAGATGGACACCACAAAGGTTGTATTATAAAAATAGTATTTTTATATAGACTTAACACAAGACCAAACGACAAAAATCCACAATACTGTACTCAAAAATAGACTTGAAAAGGTTATAAAATAGTTCAGTTCTCTCAAGTTGTAGATGCAACACTTTACTCTCAATGTACCTTGAATGCGTAACGCAAAGAAAACAAAAGGGTCGCAGGGAAGGTGATGCGTCGGTTCCGTACACTCAGGGAGTGGATGCGTCGGTTCCTTACTGCTGCGCAGGGAGTTGATGCTCGCTTCCTTACTGTGTGGGAGTTGATGCGTCGGTTTCTTACTGCTCTCCGGTGCGATGCGACAGATGGCACCTCGATGCGATACTCTTCTCCGGTGCGATGCGATAAAAATGGCGTCTTGGCTGCGATGCGACAACGTTGGTGCGATGCGTGAACGCCCGATGGCCGTGCGGCGACTCGATGATCTTGGGAGCCGCGACAGGCCCTGCGACGCGCTTCTCCGGTGATGCGACGATGTCCTCTGTGGCAGCGTCCCGTTTCTCCGGCGATGCGCCGCGCTTCGGCGATGCGATGATGACAGCGGCAGCGGCGTCTCGCTTCCTCGGCGATGCGATGACAGCGGCTGCAGCGGCGACACGCTTCTCGTTGTTGCATCACGCTTCCAGCTCCCAGCGACACGCAGTCTCTCAGAAGGCCCAGCACAGCAGCAGGCACTTCAATTCCCAGCAAGGGAATTCAGGGGGGAGCTGGTTGGTGAAGTCTTGTATCCCTGAGACTTCAGGCAGGAGGCAAGCTCTAGTTCAAGCCCTTGGAGATTCTTCTTCAAGTTGATAGAAAGCACACTCAGTCCTTTTCTCCTTTCTTTGGCAATGAAGCAACCACTGCAGGCCAACCCCCAAACACACAGCACAGGGGTAGTCTCCTCCTTCAGCTTCCTGGTTCTTCTCCTCAGCAAAGGTTCTGTCTTGATTCCCAGAAGTGATCTAAAGTTCTTGGGTCTGGGTCCCAATATTTATACTACTTTTCTCTTTGTTCTCTGAAGGCAGAGAGGCCTTTGCCTAGTCCAAAACCAGTTCTGGTCAGTCCTGGAGCACTTTGTTGACAAGACTCCTTCTTTCCTTTCACAGTGTAGGCCAGGGACATCAGACACACCACAGGAGGTGGAGCCAGCATTGTGGAGGAAAGGCACAGCCCTATTCAGGTCCCAGGTGCAACTCCTCCCTCCTATCTGCATGCAGATCTTTCTATTCAGCCCTGTGCTGACTCACCCTGTCTCCTGGAAGCCCCCAGCCCCTGTCACTCAAACTCCAGACAAGGAATACACAACCTAGCAGAGGCAGGCTTGGATAGTTAGGCAAGAAAATACCTACTTTCTAAAAGTGGTATTTTCAAACACAGAATGTTAAAACCAACTTCCCTAAAAGATGTATTTTATCATTCTGAGTTCAGGCGTACTAAACTCGAATTTCTACCTGGTTCCCTGAGTCAGTTAGGATTATAAGATGTAATAATCTAACTGCCCATTCTGGCCTATGGGGAGCAGGTAGCCTTGCAATAGTGAAAAACGAAAATGGCTGTAATTCACTATTAGGACATGCCACACACACCAGGGCATGTCCTACCTTTTACCTACAATGCACCCTGCCCTTAGGCCTACCTTAGGGGTGACTAATATGTATAAAAGGGAAGGTTTAGGGACTGGCAAGTGGGTACACTGGCCCAGTCAACATGGCAGTACCAGACTGCCCACAGGCTCTGCAATGGCAGGCCTGAGACACACTTTACAAGCTGCTCCGGTGGGTGGCACAACCAGTGCTGCAAGCCCACCAGCAGCATTTGATTTACAAGCCCTGGGCACACGCAGTGCACTGTACTAGGGTCTGACAGTAAGCCAAACAAGCCAATCATGGAGTCACTAATCCATACATCAATTTACCATAGGGAGCACTTGCACTGTGGCACTGAACAGCAGTGGCACAGTGCCCAAAAGCATCTAAAACCAGCAAAAACATAAGAGGCAACAGCAAAAAATGGAAGGGAGACCCACGCCAATGGTGCCAGGTCTAACACTCCCCATGCCTACAACCAAAATGAGTTTGTCCTTGTATGATGTAACCAATGCTCATGTAAAGCACTCCAATATCTGACCAGCCTGCACTATATAAAACTGGAAAAAAACAAAGGATAAAAAGTGTTTTCCACACTTCTGTCATTGGGCTATACGTGGGCTACATCTGGGTGATATTTGTGCTACATTTGGGCTCATTTTTCTCTGGTGGCCATCTTGGGAGACTTCAATTACATTCATTAAACTTTATTCGATCTGATTTAGAAACATAGATCATAAAAGTGTACATAAAAACAGTAAATCCTCTTTCTTAATACAATACAGTGAGAATTAATTAAAACCAGTAGGTAAAAACGGGTGTTACAAAGCCCGGTTCAGAGCAACTTCAGGTTAACAGAATAGTACAGTTCAATGTTTCGCAAGATCAATCTCATGTACTTCGTGCAAAATACGCAATAAGGGGTCCAAGTAAGATGCAACGCTCCAATACCTGACCAGTCTGCACTATATAAAACTGCAAAAAAACTAAAAATAAAAAATGTTTTCCACACTTCTGTCATTGGGCTATATGTGGGCTACATGTGGGTGATATTTGTGCTACATTTGGGCTCTTTTTTCTCTGGTGGCCATCTTGGGATACTTATTTGTTATGAAGTTTCCTAATTTCCTCATTTACTGCAGTCTCCTCAGTAGGAAATGCTTTCAGTTTTTTACTTTGATTCCATCAAGAAGGCATTCAGATGTGTCACACATTTGCCATAAATTCAGAATGTTAGCACTCTAGTTGCTCATTAGATCACTGTAGTAAAGCTACTGCTCACCAGGGAGTTAACTGGAAGTCTACTGCTGGTATTGAAAGTGATTGTTTCAGTCTGCATGTCAGAATTTTCTAATGAAATAGAAGAGGATTTGAGATCTCACTTAAAACATGCCCTAATTTTTCTTTCTGCAGAACTAACCATAATTTCTATGGCAAAATGAACCCTCTCATTTCTTTCCTTTTTAAATTAAATGTTTTAAGTGTTACCGGTTTATTCCAATCAAGATGGCTTCAGGTGTGCCATAATTTTGTCATAAGTAAGACTGTTAGCGCTCTAGTTGTTCTTTAGAACACTATGGGAAGCTGCAGTAGAACACAAAGGAATCAACTGGCAGGCTGCTCCTATTGAAATATAACAGGAAGATATTTGTAATCTCACTTAAAACATGTCCTAATTTTTCTTTCTACAGCACTGACCATAATTTCTATGACAAAATGAACCCCTCATTTTGTTCCTTTTTAAATTAAATGTTTTAAGTGTTACCGGTTTATTCCAATCAAGATGGCTTCAGGTGTGCCATAATTTTTTCATAAGTAAGACTGTTAGCGCTCTAGTTGTTCTTTAGAATACTCTGGGAAGCTGCAGTAGAACACAAAGGAATCAACAGGCAGGCTGCTCCTGTTGAAATATAACAGGAAGATATTTGAGATCTCACTTAAAACATGTCCTAATTTTTCTTTCTACAGCACTAACCATAATTTCTAAGACAAAATGAACCCCATCATTTTGTTCCTTTTTAAATTAAATGTTTTAAGTGTTACCAGTTTATTCCAATCAAGATGGCTTCAGGTGTGCCATACTTTTGTCATAGGTAAGGTTGTTAGCGCTCTAGTTGTTCTTAAGAACACTCTGGGAAGCTGCAGTAGAACACAAAGGAATCAACTGACAGTCTCTGCCCTTGTTGGATTTACATGTTTTACTGAGAATGTCAGACTTCATTCTCACATGACTGAGAAAGATAATGTGAATTTACAGAAAATATGCTCTCATTTTAGCTTCTGGAGCACCTTCCAAACCTCTGTGGGACAAGCATGAGAAAATTGTTTTCTCTCAAACATGATTCATGAAATCCCAGCAGAAGGTTTTTCACAGGGTAAAATCACCCTAGAACACACCACAATTCCTAAAATTAGTATGGTACCATCAACAAATGAATTCTAATGTAACTAAAGTCTGTTATCACCCTTTATAGTTCTCCTTTTGGTGACCCTCAAAATCTTCTATTCACTACAATGCATTTCATTGGGGTGCTATCATGTATATTGGTCCCAAGATGGCTGCCAACACTTCCAGGATGAAGTGCTGACAGCCAATCAGATCTCACGATGACATGTGTGGTTAGGCTCCGCCCAGATATATAAAGTTATTTTTCCTTTAATATTTAAAAAACTACCAAACAGATTTACACCATTTTTGAAAAGGTCGCTTTCTGAGCCAAGCAGTACCTTTATGCCAAATGTGGGGTAAATCCATTCAGTAGTTTCCGCTGTAGCCTTGCACAAAGTTCCCTATGGGAAATTGATTTTTTGACTCTTATTTTTTGAATTTCTCAGCAACTACTGAACGGATTTACACCATTTAACAAAAAGGGCTCTTTCTGAACCAAGGGCTACCTTTTTGCAAAACTTGGTGTAATTCCGTTCAGCAGTTCGGGCTGTAGCTTTGTCTAAAGTTTCATATGGAAAATAACATGGAGAAAACACGTTTTGGGACCCCCCTTTTTTCTCAGCCCCCGCTTGCCGAATCACCCCGAAACTTTCAAGATAGGAGCGGACCGGAGCGCCCCACGAGTTTTGAAAATTTCGCGAAGATTCGTCGACCGGCGCCAAAGTTATTGGGAATAGAATGTTGTGAATTTCCTATGGAAAATAGGTCCTAACTATAACTACCTACTGGCGACAGCCAGTGGGTAATATAAAGCTATACCTCTCTGAAGAGCTCTAATGAGAGCGAAACACGTGCCAGGGCTTTCTTTTAATCATTTCAGGTTGGCTTGGTTGTATTTTACCAATTCCAAGCCATACTGTGCCTGGAGTGGTAAAAGGCTTTTGTCATTTTACAGCTCGGCATGGATAGCACTGTGCTAATCCTATGTTTAAAAACTTTGCTCTAGAAATGGCAAAATACTTTGTCCCTTTCTATCTCGGCATGGATGGCACTGTGCTAACCCTTTGCTTAAAAACTTTGATAGAAAAGCAGACATGTAAGGTGAGCAGATCTAGATTGTCGCTGATGTTGAGGGTGCTCTATACAGGAGCTGCTTTTCACCTAAACTTCAGAACTACCCAGAGTTCTCTGCTTCTTTTTTGCATTATATATCTGCTTCTTTTTTGCATTTTTTGGAAAGAAGGACCTTGCTGTGACGGTGCCACTTTAAAATACAGGAGGCTCCGCCACTGTTTTTTAGGAGGCGTGCAGGCTGGAGATTTCTCGATATCTGCAAGGCAGCCAAGGTTTGCAGGAGTTGGTGTACTCAAGCACAGTCAGACGGAGTCACATCATTCACAGGCAGCTACATTGAAAATCTGAACAATGAGCATACGAGGGGAGCGCCTTGCAGGTACAATGAGATTGATTGCCACTTAGCACGACATGGAACTGTTCCTTCTGAGGCTAGCATGTGGCATTTTGTTTTCATTCATTCTTATCAAGGCATATGATTTTAAGGTTTTAAAGATGAAGGACACTTCGAGGCCTCCCGTTCCATATAGATCCAGATGCAGATGCGACGAGAGGAAGCCCAACCAAACGGGCCGGGGCTTGTGGGCGACGTCACCGCCATAACATAGCACAGCTTTCACTGGTTCAAGGTTTTAAAGATGAAGGACACTTTGAGGCTTTGAAAGACATTTGCAATGCATGAAGGACATGGTAGTCCGTTGAATGACAGGACTTCGAACCAGGACTGGTGTAGGAAAGTAGGATCTGCTTCTTATGGTTACCCCCACTTTTTGCTTGATGTTACACTGTTTTTGACTAGTCTGACTGGGATCCTGCTAATCAGGACCCCAGTCTATCTGCTTTCTCCCTAAAATGTTATGACATGTACTTAGGTACACTCCAGATTTGATACTGGGGTATCCTTATCAGTCCCTAGTATATGGTACACATGCACTCAGGGCATAGGTACCCCAGAGGCCTCCCTTGGGCTGAAGCATGTATTATGCCACCCATGAGAGGCCATGCAAAATGGAACTACAGACCTGCCATTGCAGCCTGTGTAAGATGGTGCATGCACCACTTACTCGAGATATAGGTTTACTATATCTATAGGTCACTACACTTAAAACCTATAAGTCACCCCTATAGCAGGCCTTGACAATACTGAAGGAAGGGTGCTGGGTTTTACGTGAGAGGGTGCCCATGCATGAGCAGGGCACCCCTGCAGCCTTCGGAGACCATTCTCCCGGGTTGTCGGTGACGCAGCCAGACATATAGGTAGAGGAGCATTATATGCTCGCGTAAAATGCTATCTCGAAAACGGCTGCAACAAACTATGTCGTGTTTGGTATCAAACACCTTGGAATCATACCTCCACACTGGTAACCGGTATGGGAGGTATGATTCCACCCTTCAGAAGCAAGCTTCGTGGGGTCCCTGGTCTTCCCGGTACCAGCCTTCTCGACCCGGACAGCACAAAATGGTTGCTGCCGACTAGAGACGGATTTCTGCCCTCCTGCTGCTGAGCCAAGCTCGAGCAGAGGAAGGCAGCACAGTAGGCATTCTGTCACAGGGAGGTGTGACCACCTCCCAGACAGGATTCAGTGTATTGGAGCTGGGTGGGTGCACTTCTAAAGTGCCTGAAAGTCTGCATGAGGGGCACATTTGGTGTCCCTGTGCATAGTCCAGTTCAAACCAGGCCTGGGAGCCGTTGGCTCCTGCTCTGGTGCGAAACTGGACAAAGGACATGGGAGTAACCTCCCCACTGTCCTGACCCTCCCCTGGGAGGGTCCCCTAAATCTGTCCAACCCTCTCCCGTGGGTACAAAAGGGCTTACCTGGCTGTAGGACCCTAGATTCGACGTGGACAAGATTCTGATCATGAAACCACTGACCTTCGACCGTCTGGATACTCTGGACTTCGCTGGACTTCGACTGGGCCCCTCTTCATCTCCCTCTCCGTCCAAAGCATCATCTGTGCCCATGCACCATACAGGCTCCGTGCAGGACCTGTGGAGCATCAAGGACAAACAACTGAAGTATCTCTCTTGGAGTGAAGGAGTCACTCTTCCCTGCATTTGCAGGCACCGTAATGCAACTGACCGGTTTGCTGATCCTGAGCTCCTGCGGACTCTGAAGGCTCCAGAAACACAGAAGGTTGGTTCCTACGTTCCTTGAGGTTGAGCTGCTAGAGGTCCCCTCGCGACTCCTGTGTCTTCGGCCTGTGGGTCCACTTGAGGGACAGCACTGCTTTTCTTGGGCTCCCCTGGTTGCCCCAGACCTGCCCTGACTCCCCTTGCTGTGGTGAGTCCTCTGGTCCTTGCTGGGCCAGACCGTAACGTTCTTTGACCTTCTTCGTGAGTTGCCGCTGCCAAAGCTTGTTGGTGCTCCCGCCGGACACCGACCCCTCAGCACTCGACATCCTTCGTGGGACAGCTCATATCCAGGTCCTGGTCATCCTCAACGTCTCCTGGTCAGCAGCTGTAGAGTCAAGGACTCCTTCACACCTGAAGCACCCGACATCGGTGGGCATTTGTCTACCGAGCCCCTGGTCACTCCTGAGTGACCCATACTCTGTCCCCTCTGCTTTCAGGTTCCTTCCATCAAGAATCCACCTGTGGGTTCCACCGGACACTTTTCTTCTTTCCAGCAGTGGCATTTCTTTGAAGACTCCTATTGAGAATGATGACGGTTTCTGACGCCACTTCAGCCCTATGCACCCGGCTTCCCTGGGATAGGTAACTCTGGTACTTTGGTATCCACGGGTGGGGGGCTCTCCAGCCTTCTATGTTCCAAAGGGTTTCCTCGTAATCCACTGAGAAGGGTCCTTAAACTTTAAAACTGCAACCGCGACTCTCCCATTGAATTGTACGTAGCACGCGGTCGTGTTCTCACACTGCACCCGTCCTCCGTGGGGTCCCTACTTACTCACCTTGGGTGGTTCCCTGGGGTTCCAGTGATTCTACTCCCTCTAGACACTGTCTTGACTTGAGTCGTGGTTCTTATACCACTATTTTAGTATATGGTTTGGTCTCCCCCGGGAGCACACTGTGTATTAGTGCTACTTACGATTGATTCTGTGCTACAGTATTGTGTGCTTTATGGTTATCTGCGTGTAGCAGATACTGTGAGGTATTTAAGGTGTGTTATAATAATAAACATATATTCTTATAACTACTGTGTGGTTCTCCTTTCATTTAACCAATACAATAAGATTACATTCTGGAAAAACAAGCTGCTTAGCAGCTTAACATTCCTTCAAGACTAAGCCTGAAGGCTGCTGTCCACAGCTACCACTTGGATAGCTTTCTAAGGTTATCTTTGACCTCTTAAATCACCATAAGGGTTGTTTGGACTGGTGCAAGATGATCACTTTAATTAGTGGCCAGCATATACCAGGCCAACTTCTCGCAACTGGCAAACTCGAACATTATACAATAGTGGGCAGTAGCCATATAATTGAAAGAGTACTAAATAAGCAAAAATGTTGCCTGGTCCCTGATATTAGAAAAAAACACTCTTTATTGAAAATGATGTGTGGTGCACTCACAGTCCTTCTTCACTGTTGAAGACCCATGTGTATTTAAATCCTGGTGCAACTGACCCTCGCATTAGCATATGATTAAGACCCATTTGGAGGTCAAAACGCGTAATGCTTTGCCTGTTGAAGATTAAATTCATTTACCTGACGTCTGTCTGGAGGGCTTGATTCCGTGCTGTGGATGTTGCGTGAAGGCTGTGCTATATATTTATAGCTCTCTGATAGCTTCGGGTTATGTTCGCACTATACAAAACTCTAAAATAAATAAATACCAGTTGCCCTCCTCTACCAGCCAATGTGATGCATGTTGGACCTGGGAGGCCAAATAAAACTGTTCAAGATAAGGAAACACCAACCCTCCCTCCTTCATACGCTAAAACAGGAAGTCTCATGCTACTCTACTCCATCCCGCCAGCCTATATGAGCGAGGTTAGAAGGGAATGCAACTTACTGAACACCATGCAGGGCAAAGTATCGAGCGAATGCTGCAGTGCGTACAGTCATCTGGGCAAGAATACCATCTTTGAGATGGCCACCCGGCCCATAACCAAACCAACAGAGGGAGTGAGTTACGAAACTTTACAGAGGATTGTATCCTCTCTATGACCCTCCCAATATTATAGTGCAAGTGCTACTGCAGGGTTTTGCCCCCATGATTCCCAGGCATGGAAATGTATCCGTCTCCCATCTGAGGTGTCTGGGTAGCATTGAGGCTGGGTCACGAGCAACCAAGGAACCCAGAGGGAACACCAGTGACTTCCTGTGATTAATCGCAAGTCCTGACAGCTCCTCAAAAGCAGTCAGATGGGTCAGCAAGAGGGTAAGTGGCCATGGAGGGGTTGAAAGATAGAAAAGCACATCATCAGCATACAGGGATACTAAATGGATTGTGTCTCCCACCTTAATCCCCCATTCTGACACGGACTGTGATTTAAATAAATGGCCAAGTGCTCCAACGCTATGGTGAAGAGGAGGGGTGACAGAGGGCAGCCCTGGGCGTGCCCCTGCCCACCTCCCAGGAAGCCGAGCAGACCCTATCTACACATACTCTGGGGGCCTGATTCACAGAACTAACTTACGTCAAAAACGTAAAGTTAGTACTTTTTGGTATTCACAGAATACACTTACTCATTTTGGTATTCACAGAAGTTAGTAGTCCTAACTTTAGGACTCCTAAATGCCTTCTGTGAATACCGAAAGTCTTAAAGTTAGGATTTTTCTCAGTTTAGGAGTAGTAAAGTTAGGACTCCTAACTTTACTACTCCTAAACTGAGAAAAATCCTAACTTTAAGACTTTCGGTATTCACAGAAGGCATTTAAGAGTCCTAAAGTTAGGAGTCCTAACTTTACTACTCCTAAACTGAGAAAAATCCTAACTTTAAGACTTTCGGTATTCACAGAAGGCATTTAGGAGTCCTAAAGTTAGGAGTCCTAACTTTACTACTCCTAAACTGAGAAAAATCCTAACTTTAAATCTTTCGGTATTCACAGAAGGCATTTAGGAGTCCTAAAGCTAGGACTACTAACTTCTGTGAATACCAAAATGAGTAAGTGTATTCTGTGAATACCAAAAAGTACTAACTTTACGTTTTTGACGTAAGTTAGTTCTGTGAATCAGGCCCTGGCTGTGGGAGCCGTATACAAGAGGCGCGCCCAGGCGTGAATGCTCGCCACAAAGACCATTGTTTCCAACACCGCATGAGGTAATACTAATTGATGGTTTCAAAGGCTTTGGCTATATTGATGGACACCACAGCCATTTCTTCGTCCCTGCCCTTCACTACATGTATTACATGCATTAAGCACCGCAAGTTCTTACTAGTACTATGCCCGGGTATAAAGCCACATTGATCATTATGTATTAATTGCAGGATCAACGGTCACACCCGTAAAGCGAGTGCGTTGCAAAGAACATTAGTGTCTGTGTTGATCATAGTGAGTAGTCTATAAGCGGACGGGTCTGAGGCATCCAACCTCGGCCTCAGCATCATAGAGATGCAGCCTTCCCTCATAAATGGGGAAAGTACCCCCGTATCCCATGCCTCCCTGTACACCTCCAGTAAGTGTTGAGAAAGAGTGGAGGCGAAAGTCTGGTAATACTCGGCGGTAAAGCCGTCACCGCCCGGTGCCTTCTTACCGGGAAGCTGGCTCAAACCCACAAAAATCTCCTCTAGGGTGAGGGCACCATCTAATTCAGGAATCACGAATCCTCCCAGCCATGGGAGTGGCATGAATGCCAGGAAGGTGTCGACACGCTCTGGATCAGGAGGGTTCAGACTACGATATACCTGCTTCAAGTGAGACCTAAAGGCATTCACTATGCTCTGATGCATATATGCGCCTTGCCCCTAAGGAGGCTGCATGTGAAGAATGGGGGTACAGGGGGTCTCTCAACAAAGAACCCATGCAAGGATGTGACCAGAGCTGTCACCTTCCTGATGCAGAAGCCGACGATAAGATCTGAGGGTATACTTTTCTAGCCTATCCCTCACCTCCACAACCCGCCGCTGAGCCAATAATTCCACCCGTCGCCCCACTGCCCCTGAGGGTGGTAAGCTTTGAATGCACGCCAGCTTGTCTTACCTCAATAGGAGTTCAGATTGTAGGGTATGCCACACTCAACAGGAGAGGTCCAGGGAAAGCCCCTGGATCACGGCTTTCATTGCTTCCCATTCATTCGACCGAGTGTGGGTTGCAGTCCAGTTAATCATAAAGAATTCTGTCAGTACCCGTCCCAGTACCTCCCTACCCTCAGGGTCTTGTAGGATCACAATGAATAGTATGTATATTCTGTCGATGTGGGATGAAACACTCTCCAGATGTCACAAAGCCCCCAAGTGATCGATATAAGAAAGTGCAAATGGGGCCCCTCGTGCAAACCAAATAAGAAAGCCCGAGAGAACATCGAGTAATGGGCGCAGTATGTCCAGTGCTTTAAATGGGCCGGTACTGTCTGGTACGGAGAACCAGCACTTTTTTATTTTGAGAGTGAGAGTATCGGCAGCGTGGTAAGGTCAAAGCTCTGGGAGATATTGACTGGGTTGGGGGTTGATGGTAACCTGGTCTTGTTTCTGAGAGTCCTCCATTAAGACTACTCAGCCTCAGTTCGATATAGTTCCTCAGGCGAGAGGACAGAGGGATTTAAGATTAGACATGGGGTACATCAGGGGTGCGTTTTAGCCCCCCTGATATTCCCATTATACATTAATGGCTTAGGTCTTGTCCTGTTCGACAGAGCTACTATGCTCCTGCCATAGCTGGGAAAAAGGTTCCAGTATTGTTATACGCGTATGACTCGGTCTTGCTAGCCAGAACCCCCAATGGTCTAAAGACACTACTTGAGGAATTTGTTTCATTTATGGAGTCCCTGTGTCTGGCTAACAACTGTTCTAAAATCTTTATGATGACATGTAACTTAAGGCAAACTAAGATACGGGGCATCAAGTTACAAGGTCATTCTGTGACCTTCCCCACGAATTTTCCTATTTCGTAGTGGTTTTTGATTCAAAGGGGAATTGGAGACTTTGTACTTCTGCTGTCAGGCGAAAATTCACTGGCTCCACTGAGCATGTTTTTAAGCTGGCCCGAAGCATGGGGAAAGAGCCCTTTGTCCCCGTTTTGTAGCTTTTCAGAAGAAAGTGTCTCACTATTTTAATGTATGGAACTGGTCTATGGGGCTACATAAACCCTAAGTCACTTTAGGTGGTGCACAATAGACCACTTAGGAGACTCTTGGGGGTCCCACCTACTTGCTCCACCTTTTTAACTCACCAGGAGCTGGGGTGGAATATTTAGAGGACTCCATTAACCTGGCCCCACTGCTGCTGTGGTGCTCCATATGGACTAATCTGCCTGCTGCTTTTAACAGAGAAATAGTTCAGGATTGCTTGAAGTGTGACAGAGGGTTGACTATTCTGTGGCTCCAATTCATGAAGCCTGCGCTGTGTGATTTGGGAGAGTCCCAACTTTTTTACCAGCCTGAACTGATGATTAAGCAAGATATGGCTCAGGTAAATTCTCTGATTAAACTAAATAGGCAAATTCTTAGAGAAGAGAACGGGTCATCTAAGATTATGGTCCGAGAGTGTGCTGTTTTGCATGCGACCCTGGGTATGGCACCGAACCTGGGTTGGATCGACTCCTCATGGGAGAGAATGCTACTCACATGCTATCGCCTGGGGTTTGTGAGGTGGTATTTGAGCTTCCCACTGGGGCAGTACGAGGTGGCCAGCATTGCGACATGCCCATGTGATGAAGCGTCCTCACAAAGCTTGCTACACTTTGCTTTTTTTGCAAATTTTATCAGGAATTTAGCAAAAGGTATCTGCTCCTCATTATTAGGAACCAGGGCATTCGGACTTCCCAGGCAGCCTTGGTGTATCCGTAAACTACAGAGTCTCCCTCGAACTGTGTCACCATTTGTTCCTTTCTAAAATGTGCCATAAAAATTTGGAATTCTATGTTGTTTTAGTGGGTTATTATGTGAGATTTGTTTTTAAAAATAGATAGGAGTATTATGGTGCTGCTTATCTAATTTGCACTATTTCGATACTTGTCTTTTAGCTGGATAATGGAGCCACAATGTTAACAAGGTTACTGTTTTCAGTATGTGCTACTTTTTTTATCCTATACATGATGTATTTTTAATTTGATAAGTGTTGCAATTTTATCTATTGTACTTTTATGGTCACGATCGTGGTTGAAATAAAGACTTAAATGAATGTGTATGTGTGTATATATATATATTCACTGAAAAAACCATAGGTTTTAGGGACAGTTATAGTTAGTTGGACATTTCACTCGTACAAAACCATAGAAATTCCCCGTTATAGTTAGTTCAGCTAACTATAACTCGCGCCCCCGCAATGCACTGCTGATGACGTCACATATTACATCACTCATGACATGGTCAGTGACATCACTGATGACATCTCAAATGACATCTCAAATGACATCACTGATGACATCACTGATGACATCATCCAGTGACTGTGTGTTTATGTAAAGTTTAAATATTTTTAATATATAGGGAAAGGTGTATTGAAGAATGAGTGGGTGTATAAGTGTGTGGATGAAGGATTTAGTAGGTGCGTGACTGACTCTATAAGTGAGTGATTAAACGTATCTTACTGAATGCAAGGGTTAGTGACTAAACTGGGTGAATGTCTGTATCCGTCTGTCTGTTGCTGTGTAAGTGGCTGCATGGGTTTGTGAATAGCTACATGAGTGTCTATATGAGTTATTGATTCGTTGTCTGAGTATCTGTATGGGTGCCTGAGTGTTTGTGTGGGTGGGGTGTGTGCGACTCTGTGCATAGATGTGTGAGTGGGTGATTCACTGGGTGGATGGTTTCAAGAGTGCATCTGTGATAGACTGTATGGGTGGGTAAGTGTGTGTAAGAGTGTGTTAGTGAGTGAATGTATGTCCCAGTGTTACATGTGTGAGTAACTACATATGTGAAAGGCAGTATATATGTGTGTTGGAGTATATAAATAGCTATAAGCGAGAGTGTGTGATTGTGAGAGTGACTGTATGGATGAGTGTGTGCTTGTATCAGAGATTGTATAAGAGCGTAAGAATGTGCTAGTATTTGTATGAGTAAGTGAGCTGGTGTGTGTATAACTGTATAGGTGAGTAAATGGGTGTGTGCTTAATTTTTGCATGACTGACTAGGTGTGTGAGTACCTCTATGGATGAGTGGCGGTGTGTGAGTGTTTATATAGGTGTATGAGTGCATATAATAGTCCTGTACTGAGTGACTATAAGTATGAGTGACTGTACGGGTGAGTGAGTAGATGTGTGTGTGTAGACCTAAGAATCAGTGAGTGTGTATATAGTAATTGGTGTTGGAGTGTCTATGGTTTTGACAATGGCAGTCTGTAATTTACAGTGGGTGTATCAAAAGTTATATTAGGGTGTGAGAAGATGCATCAAATTATCACATGGATGATGTCATCAGTGATGTCATCAGTGATGTCACTGCCCATGTCATGAGTGATGTAATATGTGACGTCATCAGCAGTGCATTGCGGGGCGCGAGTTATAGTTAGCTGAACTAACTATAACAGGGGAATTTCTATGGTTTTGTACGAGTGAAATGTCCAACTAACTATAACTGTCCCTAAAACCTATGGTTTTTTCAGTGAATTTCAAAGGTTTTTTAAATGCTAATTTCTAACTATAACGTGTCTGAAACCTATGGTTTTTCAGCGAATTTCAAAGGTTTTGTAAATGACAATTTTTAAATGTATTAATTGTTATATTTATTTTTTGATACTGATTTACTACATTTTTTTAAACTATTTATTTTTACATACTTTATTTTTTAAATTACATTGTAATTACATTATACATTACATTACAAAATATACTTTCTCAGAATGAATTACTTTAGTTTAAATACTTTGCAAATAGGCAATAGACTTTTAAGTACAGTAGTTACAGTTGTTGCAATGGGCAACACAATTTCAAACACAATGCAACATTGAGCTCAATGTGAATTTCAAGTTAAATGCAATTAGTTACTTTATGGATTACTTTTCTAACCACAGGACTAGATCCTAGATTCAGTCCTGGGACATCTCCTGTAAACAGTTGAGTAAAAGCGTTTTGGTTACAGTAGTGATTTTTAAGGAATATTATTGTATTTTAAAAGTTGACACTTAGAAACTTTTTCACATAGAATCACCAATGCTATTCGATGGGAGAAAATGCACTTAGCAGGTAAGTAGTGTTATCGTTACTTTTTCTTACTCAGTGGTGGATCTTGGATCCAGCACTGGTGCATCTCCTGTAAACAGTTGAAAGAATGCGTTTAAGTCATACAGGCGATTTTTAAGGAATATTTGTAGTTTGTGAAAATCGACACTTTGAAACTTTTCTGCTGAAAACCAGACAATGGATTCCTATGGAAGGAAATACAAGTTACTGGTAAATACGGTTAGAATTACATTTCAGGGTCAGTGCTGGGCTAAAAGATGCAGCACTGGGTTCTCTCCTGATAACAGGTGAGTAAATCGGAATTCGTAGTTCGGCTGATTTTAGAGGAATATTATAAAGTTCCAAAACTCCACACTTAGAAGAATTTCCAAGTGAAACCAGTCAATGTTAGCCTATGGAAGGAAATTCAAGTTACTGGTAAGTACGGTTAAAATTACTTTTCAGGATCAGTACTGGGCTCAAAGATGCAGCACTGAGGTCTCTCCTGATAACAGGTGAGTAAATCGGAATTCGTAGTTCGGCTGATTTTAGAGGAATATTTGCACAATGGTGAAGGGAGGGCGGGGCCTGAGGTGACATCTGTGCAAACGCGCCCCATGGCGCGTTTTAAGTTGGGGGATTAAGTCCCCTTGAATCATGAGGGTCCCTGGGGTCCAACTAGCCCACCCTGTACCTCCAGTATGCGCCAGGGAGGCTGCGTTGCAGAGAGGTGTTCAGAGGCCACGCCCCTTTTGCACCTCTCTGCAACGCAGCTCTGTGGCGCTTTCTGGACGTACCTGTTGGGCTAGTTGGCCTCCAGGACCCTCAGGATTGAAGGGATTTCATTCCCCATGTTAAAAATGCGCCACGGGGCCTGTTTGCACACATGTCACCTGAAGCCCCGCCCCCTCCCTTCACCACTGTGCAAACACACCCGGTGGCGTGTTTTAAGTTGGGGGGATTAAGTCCTCTTGAATCCTGAGGGTCCCTGGGGTCCAACTAGTCCACCAGGTACCTCCAGTAAGCGCCACAGAGCTGCGTTGCAGAGAGGTGTAAAAAGGGGCATGGCCACTGTACACCTCTCTACAACGCAGCCCCCTGGTGCATACTGGAGCTTCCTGGTGGGCTAGTTGGCCCCCAGGGACCCCCAGTATTCAAGGGGAATTCGTTCCCCCTCTGCAAACGCGCCAGGGGGCGCGTTTGCAGAGTGCTGCAAGCAGGGGGGCGTGGCTTCCGGCGCGATGCCGTTTTTTTTTTTTTTTTTTTTTTAAGAAGGGGGGCTGTGTGGCCCCCCTTCTTTTTCTAATCTATTGGCCCTGGGGACCCCATCCCCCAGGGCCTGCCCCCTAATTATTATTATTTTTTTTTTAATTTTGGAAGGGGCCTTAATCGGCCCCGGGGACCCCATCCCCCGGGGCATGGCCTTCTTTTATTTTTTAAATAAAACTTATGGAGGGGGACTGCTTTGCCCCCCTCCTCAGGCCACTAATGGCCCGGGGACCCCATCCCCCGGGGCCTGGCCACTCGTTGGGGACCGTGGGGGGGTCCCCAATCCCCGCACGGTCCCGCCGGCTCCATGCGTCCTGCGGGAGCCGGCATTGCTTTTCCATAAGGGGAGCTGCTGACATGCAGCTCCCTTATGGAAAAGCAATTCTGCTTTGCTTCATTGAAGCGAGAGCAGGTTTCCTGCTCTCGCTTCAATGAAGCAAAGCAGTTTGCAATGGCAGGACGGAGCCGCGAGGCTCCGTCCTGCCATTGCAAACTAGCAGTGTCCCGGGGGTAGGCACCCCGGGACACTGCAGGAGCCGGCCCTGGGGGTGGCGGTCCCCAGGGCCATCAAGGGCTCCAGGAGGGGGCCGCGCGGCCCCCTCCCCACTTCTACATAGCCCCGGGAGGTGGTGGTCCCGGGGCTTCGGAGGTCCGAAACGGACCCCCACATGTATTTTCTTAGTGCCCGGGGAGGTGGCGGTCCCCGGGGCTGCGGGACGGCTCAGAGCCCTCCCGCACCATTTTGTAGAAGCCCCGGGGTGGCGGTCCCGGGGCTTGGGAGCCTTAGAGGCCCCCATTAACTATAAACCCACACCCCCCGCATGCCCCCGGGACTTGGCCCACCCGGGGCAAGTAGCTATCGAAGCGCGGGAGACCGCGCTTCGATTTTTTTATTGGCGGGATCCGCGCACCCTAAGTGCATCCCGCCGATTTTTTTTTTATTATTGCTTTTTCTGCCCAGGGGGTCCTTGTGGGACCCCTGAGCAGACCTAGGGGGTCAGGGTGTTTCTACCCTGCCCCCTTTGTGCGCTTTGCGCACTTGTTTCTGTCCCTCGGTTCTACCGAGGGACAAAATGGCTGCCAACACTTCCTGATTTGGAGTGTTGACAGCCAGTTAGCTTATGCAGCTCGAGATCGGGAGGGTGCGCGAATCCGGACGTGACCATAGATATATATGTGATTTTCCTTTTGATTTTCACAGGAACTACTGAATGGATTTACACCATTTAACAAAAAGGGTTCTTTCTGAACCAAGAACTACCTCTTTGCCAAATTTGGTGTAATTCCGTTCAGCAGTTCGGGCTGTAGCCGTGGCTAAAGTTTCCTATGGGAAAATGAATGGGGAAAACATGTTTTGGGACCCCCTTTTTCTCGGCCCCGCTTGACGAATCACCCCGAAACTTTCAGGGTAGGAGCAAACCGGAGCGGGCCATAAAGTTTGAAAATTTTGCAAAAATTCGTCAACAGACGCAAGAGTTATTTCAAATAGAATGTCGCGGATTTCCTATGGAAAATAGGTCCTAACTATAACTATCTACTGGCGACCGCCAGTAGATAATATATATATATTTAACTTGAGCAGGTCTTTTATGCTGCAGTCTGCCTGAATAAAAAAGTTAAAACGACGCCCTGTGGGTGCCTTCGTCTTTCGGGTAACTGCATTTGGAATATATACATATATATATTCACTGAAAAAACCATAGGTTTTAGGGACAGTTATAGTTAGTTGGACATTTCACTCGTACAAAACCATAGAAATTCCCCCGTTATAGTTAGTTCAGCTAACTATAACTCGCGCCCCCGCAATGCACTGCTGATGACGTCACATATTACATCACTCATGACATGGTCAGTGACATCACTGATGACATCACTGATGACATCTCAAATGACATCACTGATGACATCACTGATGACATCATCCAGTGACTGTGTGTTTCTGTAAAGTTTAAATATGTTTAATATATATAGGGAAAGGCGTATTGAAGAATGAGTGGGTGTATAAGTGTCTGAATGGATGATTTAGTACGTGAGTGACTGACTCTACAAGTGAGTGATTAAATGTATCTTACTGAATGCATGGGTTAGTGACTAAACTGTGTGAATGTCTGTATCCGTCTGTCTGTTGGTTTGTAAGCGGCTGCATGGCTTTCTGAATAGCTACATGAGTGTCTACATGGGTTATTGATTGATTGTCTGAGTATCTGTATGGGTGCCTGAGTGTTTGTGTGGGTGGGGTGTGTGTGACTCTGTGCATAGATGTGTGAGTTGGTGATTCACTGGGTGCATGGTTTCAAGAGTGCATCTGTGATGGACTGTATGGGTGGGTGAGTGTGTGTATGGGTGTGTTAGTGATTGAATGTATATCTCAGTGGTACATGTGTGAGTAACTACATATGTGAAAGGCAGTATATATGTGTGTTGGAGTATATAAATGGCTATAAGTGAGAGTGTGTGATTGTGAGAGTGGCTGTATGGATGAGTGTGTACTTGTATCAGTGATTGTATAAGAGCGTAAGAATGTGCTAGTATTTGTATGAGTAAGTGAGCTGGTGTGTGTATAACTGTATAGGTGAGTAAATGGGTGTGTGATTAAGTTTTTTGCATGACTGACTAGGTGTGTGAGTACCTCTATGGATGAGTGGCGGTGTGTGAGTGTTTATATAGGTGTATGAGTGCATATGATAGTCCTGTACTGAGTGACTAAGTATGAGTGACTGTACGGGTGAGTGAGTGGATGTGTGTGTAGACCTAAGAATCAGTGAGTGGGTATGTAGTTTTTGGTGTTGGAGTGTCTATGGTTTTGAGAATGGCAGTCTGTAATTTAGAGTGGGTGTATCAAAAGTTATATTAGGGTGTGAGAAGATGCATGAAATTATCACATGGATGATGTCATCAGTGATGTCATTTGAGATGTCATCAGTGATGTCATCAGTGATGTCACTGACCATGTCATGAGTGATGTAATATGTGACGTCATCAGCAGTGCATTGCGGGGCGCGAGTTATAGTTAGCTGAACTAACTATAACGGGGGAATTTCTATGGTTTTGTACGAGTGAAATGTCCAACTAACTATAACTGTCCCTAAAACCTATGGTTTTTTCAGTGAATTTCAAAGGTTTTTTAAATGCTAATTTCTAACTATAACGTGTCTGAAACCTATGGTTTTTTCAGAGAATTTCAAAGGTTTTTTAAATGCTAATTTCTAACTATAACGTGCCTGAAACCTATGATTTTTTAAGTGAATTTCAAAGGTTTTTTAAATGCTAGTTTCTAACTATGCCTACAGAGGTAGGACATGTGAAGAAAGAAGTAAAAACGCACAGAAAGAAGCAAAAGATGTGCAGAAAGAACCAACAGAGGAGCAGAAAGAGGCCTTGTTGCAAAATCATCCTGTGCCCACAACTTTTTCAGACGGGTACTGGTGGTAACTGACTCTGACTAACCAGAGCCAGTGCTATGCTAAAAGACACTTAGAATACAGTGAAAACACCTACATACACTAGGAAACACTATGCGTTGGGGTACCCCTGTGATTAGCATGACCTCCTCTGCAAGTCCCTAGTACATAATAGGGCAGGGGGATTAAAACTACCTCTTAAAACGCGCTACAGGGCGCGTTTGCACAGTGGTGAAGGGAGGGGGGCCTGAGGTGACATGTGTGCAAACGCACCCCGTGGCGCGTTTTAAGTTGCGGGATTAAGTCCCCTTGAATTCTGAGGGTCCCTGGGGCCCAACTAGCCCCCAGGTACCTACCGTTAGGACCACAGAGCTGAGTTGCAGAGAGGCGTTCCGAGGCCACGCACCTTTTTCACCTCTCTGCAACGCAACTCTGTTGTGCTTACTGAAGGTACCTGGTGGGCTAGTTGGCCCCAGGGTCCCTCAGGATTCAAAGGGAATTAATTCCCCAACTTAAAACGCACCACAGGGCGTGTTTGCGCACATGTCACCTGAGGCCCTGCCCCCTCCCTTCACCACTGTGCAAACGCGCCCCGTGGTGCGTTTTAAGTTGGGGGATTAGGTCACCTTGAATCCTGAGGGTCCCTGGGGCCCAACTAGAACACTAGGTACTTCCAGTAAGCACCACAGGCCTGCGTTGCAACGCCTGTAACAAATTGTGCAGTTGTGTTTAGGTAGTGAAGAGGGTCGTGCTGGGGGTAGTGTTTTAGGGTTTAGGGTAGTGCAGTGGTGTTTGTGTAGTGTAGGGGGTCATGCTGGGGGTAGATTTAGGGTTTAGGGTAGTGCAGTGGTGTTTGGGTAGTGTAGGGAGTCGTGCTGGGGGAGTGTTTTAGGGTTTAGGGTAGTGCAGTGGTGTTTGGGTAGTGTAGGGGGTCGTGCTGGGGGTAGTAATTTAGGGTAGTGCAGTGGTGTTTGGGTAGTGTAGGGGGTACTGCTGGGGGTAGTGTTTTAGGGTTTAGGGTAGTGCAGTGGTGTTTGGGTAGTGTAGGGGTACTGCTGGGGGTAGTTTTTAGGGTTTAGGGTAGTGCAGTGGTGTTTGGGTAGTGTAGTGGTTCGTGCTGGGGGTAGTTTTTAGGGTTTAGGGTAGTGCAGTGGTGTTTGTGTAGTGTAGGGGTAGTGTTTTAGGGTTTAGGGTAGTGCAGTGGTGTTTGTGTAGTGTAGGAGGTCGTGTTTTAGGGTTTAGGGTAGTACAGTGGTCTTTGGGTAGTGTAGGGAGTCGTGCGGGGGTAGTGTTTTAGGGTTTAGGGTAGTGTAGGGGGTCATGTGGGGGGTAGTGTTTTAGGGATTAGGGTAGTGCATTGGTGTTTGGGTAGTGTAGGGGGTCATGCGGGGGTAGTGTTTTAGGGTTTAGGGCAGTGCAGTGGTGTTTGGGTAGTGTAGGGGGTCGTGCTGGGGGAGTGTTTTAGGGTTTAGGGCAGTGCAGTGGTGTTCGGGTAGTGTAGGGGGTCGTGCTGGGGGCAGTGTTTTAGGGTTTAGGGCAGAGCAGTGGTGTTCGGGTAGTGTAGGGGGTCGTGCTGGGGGAGTGTTTGAGGGTTTAGGGCAGTGTAGTCGTGTTCGGGTAGTGTAGGGGTTGTGCTGGGGGTAGTATTTTAGGGTTTAGGGTAGTGCAGTGGTGTTCGGGTAGTGTAGGGGGTCGTGCTGGGGGTAGTGTTCTAGGGTTTAGGGCAGTGCAGTGGTGTTTGGGCAGTGTAGGGGGTAATGCTGGGGGTGGTGTTTTAGGGTTTAGGGCAGTGCAGTGGTGTTCGGGCAGTGTAGGGGGTCGTGCTGGGGGTGGTGTTTCAGGGTTTAGGGCAGTGCAGTGGTGTTTGGGCAGTGTAGGGGGTGGTGTTTCAGGGTTTAGGGCAGTGCAGTGGTGTTCAGGCAGTGTAGGGGGTCGTGCAGGGGGTGGTGTTTCAGGGTTTAGGGCAGTGGTGTTCGGGCAGTGTAGGGGGTCGTGCTGGGGGTGGTGTTTCAGGGTTTGGGGCAGTGCAGTGGTGTTCGAGCAGTAAAGGGGGTCGTGCTGGGGGTGGTGTTTCAGGGTTTAGGGCAGTGCAGTGGTGTTCGGGCAGTGTAGGGGCGGTGCAGGGGGTGGTGTTTCAGGGTTTAGGGTAGTGCAGTGGTGTTCGGGCAGTGTAGGGGGTCGTGCTGGGGCTGGTGTTTCAGGGTTTAGGGCAGTACAGTGGTGTTCGGGCAGTGTAGGGGGTCGTGCTGGGGCTGGTGTTTCAGGGTTTAGGGCAATGCAGTGGTGTTCGGGCAGTGTAGGGGGTTGTGCTGGGGCTGGTGTTTCAGGGTTTAGGGCAGTGCAGTGGTGTTCGGGCAGTGTAGGTGGTCGTGCTGGGGCTGGTGTTTCAGGGTTTAGGGCAGTGCAGTGGTGTTCGGGCAGTGTAGGGGTCATGCTGGGGCTGGTGTTTCAGGGTTTAGGGCAGTGCAGTGGTGTTCGGGCAGTGTAGGGGGTCTTGCTGGGGCTGGTGTTTCAGAGTCTAGGGCAGTGCAGTGGTGTTCGGGCAGTGTAGGGGGTCTTGCTGGGGCTGGTGTTTCAGGGTTTAGGGCAGTGCAGTGGTGTTCGGGCAGTGTAGGGGGTCATGCTGGGGGTGGTGTTTCAGGGTTTAGTGCAGTGCAGTGGTGTTCGGGCAGTGTAGGGGGTCGTGCTGGGGCTAGTGTTTCAGGATTTAGGGCAGAGCAAAGGTGTTCAGGCAGTGTAGGGGGTTTTGCTGGAGGTGGTGTTTCACGGTTTAGGGCAGTGCAGTGGTGTTCGAGCAGTAAAGGGGGTCATGCTGGAGGTGGTGTTTCAGGGTTTAGGGCAGTGCAGTGGTGTTCGGGCAGTGTAGGGGAGGTGCAGGGGGTGGTGTTTCAGGGTTTAGGGCAGTGCAGTGGTGTTCGGGCAGTGTAGGGGGCGTGCTGGGGGTGGTGTTTCAGGGTTTAGGGCAGTGCAGTGGTGTTCGGGCAGTGTAGAGGGTCGTGAAGGGGGTGGTGTTTCAGGGTTTAGGGCAGTGCAGTGGTGTTCGGGCAGTGTAGGGGGTCGTGCTAGGGTTGGTGTTTCAGGGTTTAGGGCAGTGCAGTGGTGTTCGGGCAGTGTAGGGGGTCGTGCAGGGGCTGGTGTTTCAGGGTTTAGGGCAGTGCAGTGGTGTTCGGGCAGTGTAGGGGGTCGTGCTGGGGGTAGTGTTTTAGGGTTTAGGGTAGTGCAGTGGTGCTTTTGTAGTGTAGGGGGTCGTGCTGGGGGTAGTGTTTTAGGGTTTAGGGTAGTGCAGTGGTGTTTGTGTAGTGTAGGGGGTCATGTTTTAGGGTAGTGCAGTGGTGTTTGGGTAGTGTAGGGGTCGTGCTGGGGGTAGTGTTTTAGGATTTAGGTTAGTGCAGTGGTGTTTGGGTAGTGTAGGGGGTCGTGCTGGGGCTAGTGTTTTAGGGTTTAAGGTAGTGCAGTGGTGTTTGTGTAGTGTAGGGGGTCGTGCTGGGGGTAGTGTTTTAGGGTTTAGGGTAGTGCAGTGGTGCTTGTGTAGTGTAGGGGGTCGTGCTGGGGGTAGTGTTTTAGCGTTTAGGGTAGTGCAGTGGTGTTTGTGTAGTGTAGGGGGTCATGTTTTAGGGTAGTGCAGTGGTGTTTGGGTAGTGTAGGGGGTCGTGCTGGGGGTAGTGTTTTTGGATTTAGGTTAGTGCAGTGGTGTTGGGGTAGTGTTTTAGGGTTTAGGGTAGTGCAGTGGTGTTTGTGTAGTGTAGGGGGTCATGCTGGGGGTAGTGTTTTAGGGTTTAGGATAGTGCAGTGGTGCTTGTGTAGTGTAGGGGGTCGTGCTGGGGGTAGTGTTTTAGGGTTTAGGGTAGTGCAGTGGTGTTTTTGTAGTGTAGCGGGGTCATGTTTTAAGATGCAACGCTCCAATACCTGACCAGTCTGCACTACATAAAACTGCAAAAAAACTAAAAATAAAAAGTGTTTTGCACACTTTTGTCATTGGGCTATATGTGGGCTACATCTGGGTAATATTTGTGCTACATTTGGGCTCTTTTTTCACTGGTGGCCATCTTGGAAGACTTCTTTGTTATGAAGTTTCCTAATTTCCTCATTTACTGCAGTCTCCTCAGTAGGAAATGCTTTCAGTTTTTTACTTTGATTCCATCAAGAAGGCATTCAGATGTGTCACACATTTGCCATAAATTCAGAATGTTAGCACTCTAGTTGTTCATTAGATCACTGTAGTAAAGCTACTGCTCACCAAGGAGTTAACTGGAAGTCTACTGCTGGTATTGAAAGTGATTGTTTCAGTCTGCATGTCAGAATTTTCTAATGAAATAGAAGAGGATTTGAGATCTCACTTAAAACATGCCCTACATTTTCTTTTTGCAGCACTAACCATAATTTCTATGGCAAAATGAACCCCCTCATTTTGTTCCTTTTTAAATTAAATGTTTTAAGTGTTACCAGTTTATTCCAATCAAGATGGCTTCAGGTGTGCCATACTTTTGTCATAAGTAAGGCTGTTAGCACTCTAGTTGTTCTTTAGAACACTCTGGGAAGCTGCAGTAGAACACAAAGGCATCAACTGACAGGCTGCTCCTGTTGAAATATAACAGGAAGATATTTGAGATCTCACTTAAAACATGTCCTAATTTTTCTTTCTACAGCACTAACCATAATTTCTATGGCAAAATGAACCCCCTCATTTTGTTCCTTTTTAAATTAAATGTTTTAAGTGTTACCAGTTTATTCCAATCAAGATGGCTTCAGGTGTGCCATACTTTTGTCATAAGTAAGACTGTTAGCGCTCTAGTTGTTCTTTAGAACACTCTGGGAAGCTGCAGTAGAACACAAAGGCATCAACTGACAGGCTGCTCCTGTTGAAATATAACAGGAAGATATTTGAGATCACACTTGAAACATGTCCTAATTTTTCTTTCTACAGCACTAACCATAATTTCTATGACAAAATGAACCCCATCATTTTGTTCCTTTTTAAATTAAATGTTTTAAGTGTTACCAGTTTATTCCAATCAAGATGGCTTCAGGTGTGCCATACTTTTGTCATAAGTAAGACTGTTAGCGCTCTAGTTGTTCTTTAGAACACTCTGGGAAGCTGCAGTAGAACACAGAGGCATCAACTGACAGGCTGCTCCTGTTGAAATATAACAGGAAGATATTTGAGATCACACTTGAAACATGTCCTAATTTTTCTTTCCAGAGCACTAACCATAATTTCTATGACAAGATGAACCCCATCATTTTGTTCCTTTTTAAATTAAATGTTTTAAGTGTTACCAGTTTATTCCAATCAAGATGGCTTCAGGTGTGCCATACTTTTGTCATAAGTAAGGCTGTTAGCACTCTAGTTGTTCTTTAGAACACTCTGGGAAGCTGCAGTAGAACACAAAGGAATCAACTGACAGTCTCTGCCCTTGTTGGATGTACATGTTTTACTGAGAATGTCAGACTTCATTCTCACATGACTGAGAAAGATAATGTGAATTTACAGAAAATATGCTCTCATTTTAGCTTCTGGAGCACCTTCCAAAACTGTATGGGACAAGCATGTGAAAATAGTTTTCTCTCAAACATGATTCATGATATCCCAGCAGAAGGTTTTTCACAGGGTAAAATCACCTTAGAACACACCACAATTCCTGAAATTAGTATGGTACCATCAACAAATGAATTCTAATGTAACTAAAGTCTGTTATCACCCTTTATAGTTCTCCTTTTGGTAACCCTCAAAATCTTCGATTCACTACAATGCATTTCAATGGGGTACTGTCATTTATATTGGTCCCAAGATGGCTGCCAGCAATTCCAGGATGAAGTGCTGACAGCCAATCAGATCTCACGATGACATGTGTGGTTAGGCTCCGCCCAGATATATATGTGTTTTTACTTTTGATTTTCTCAGCAACTACTGAACGGATTTACACCATTTAACAAAAGGGTTCTTTCTGAACCAAGAACTACCTCTTTGCCAAATTTGGTGTAATTCCGTTCAGCAGTTCGGGCTGTAGCCTTGCATAAAGTTTCCTATGGGAAATTGATTTTTTTACTCTTATTTTTTAATTTCTCCGCAACTACTGAACGGATTTACACCATTTAACAAAAAGGGTTCTTTCTGAACCAAGAACTACCTCTTTGCCAAATTTGGTGTAATTCCGTTCAGCAGTTCGAGGCTGTAGCCGTGTCTAAAGTTTCCTATGGGAAAATGAATGGGGAAAACACGTTTTGGGACCCCCTTTTTTCTCGGCCCCCGCTTGACGAATCACCCCGAGACTTTCAGGGTAGGAGCGGACCGGAGCGGGCCATAAAGTTTGAAGATTTTCGTGAAGATTCGTCAACTGACGCAAGAGTTATTTCAAATAGAATGTCGCGGATTTCCTATGGAAAATAGGTCCTAACTATAACTATCTACTGGCGACCGCCAGTAGATAATATATTCACTGAAAAAAACCATAGGTTTCAGACACGTTATAGTTAGAAATTAGCATTTAAAAAACCTTTGAAATTCACTGAAAAAACCATAGGTTTCAGACACATTATAGTTAGAAATTAGCATTTAAAAAACCTTTGAAATTCACTGAAAAAACCATAGGTTTTAGGGACAGTTATAGTTAGTTGGACATTGCACTCGTACAAAACCCGTGAAATTCCCCTGTTATAGTTAGTTCAGCTAACTATAACTCGCGCCTCACAATGCACTGCTGATGACGTCACATATTACATCACTCATGACATGGTCAGTGACATCACTGATGACATCACTGATGACATCTCAAATGACATCACTGATGACATCATCCAGTGACTGTGTTTCTGTAAAGTTTAAATATGTTTAATATATATAGGGAAAGGCGTATTGAAGAATGAGTGGGTGTATAAGTGTCTGAATGGATGATTTAGTACGTGAGTGACTGACTCTACAAGTGAGTGATTAAACGTATCTTACTGAATGCATGGGTTAGTGACTAAACTGTGTGAATGTCTGTATCCGTCTGTTTGTTGGTGTGTAAGTGGATGCATGGATTTGCGAATAGCTACATGAGTGTCTATATGGGTTATTGATTGGTTCTCTGAGTATCTGTATGGCTGCCTGAGTGTTTGTGTGGGTGGGGTGTGTGTGACTCTATACATAGATGTGTGAGTGGGTGATTCACTGGGTGCATGATTTCAAGAGTGCATCTGTGATGGACTGCTTGGGTGGGTGAGTGTGTGTATGGGTGTGTTAGTGAGTGAATGTATATCTCAGTGGTACATGTGCGAGTAACTACATATGTAAAAGGCAGTATATATGTGTGTTAGAGTATTTAAATGGCTATAAGTGAGAGTGTGTTATTGTGAGAGTGGCTGTATGGATGCATGTGTGCTTGTATCAGTTATTGTATAAGAGCGTAAGAATGTGCTAGTATTTGTATGAGTAAGTGAGCTAGTGTGTGTATAACTGTATAGGTGAGTAAATGGGTGTGTGATTAATTTTTTGCATGACTGACTAGGTGTGTGAGTACCTCTATGGATGAGTGGCGGTGTGTGAGTGTTTATATAGGTGTATGAGTGCATATGATAGTCCTGTACTGAGTGACTGTAAGTACGAGTGACTGTACAGGTGAGTGAGTGGATGTGTGTGTAGACCTAAGAATCAGTGAGTGGGTATGTAGTTTTTGGTGTTGGAGTGTCTATGGTTTTGAGAATGGCAGTCTGTAATTTAGAGTGGGTGTATCAAAAGTTATATTAGGGTGTGAGAAGATGCATGAAATTATCACATGGATGATGTCATCAGTGATGTCATTTGAGATGTCATCAGTGATGTCATCAGTGATGTCACTGACCATGTCATGAGTGATGTAATATGTGACGTCATCAGCAGTGCATTGCGGGGCGCGAGTTATAGTTAGCTGAACTAACTATAACAGGGGAATTTCACGGGTTTTGTACGAGTGCAATGTCCAACTAACTATAACTGTCCCTAAAACCTATGGTTTTTTCAGTGAATTTCAAAGGTTTTTTAAATGCTAATTTCTAACTATAATGTGTCTGAAACCTATGGTTTTTTCAGTGAATTTCAAAGGTTTTTAAATGCTAATTTCTAACTATAACGTGCCTGAAACCTATGGTTTTTTCAGTGAATTTCAAAGGTTTTTTAAATGCTAATTTCTAACTATAACGTGCCTGAAACCTATGGTTTTTTCAGTGAATTTCAAAGGTTTTTTAAATGCTAATTTCTAACTATAACGTGCCTGAAACCTATGATTTTTTAAGTGAATTTCAAAGGTTTTTTAAATGCTAGTTTCTAACTATGCCAACAGAGGTAGGACATGTGAAGAAAGAAGAAAAAACGCACAGAAAGAAGCAAAAGATGTGCAGAAAGAACCAACAGAGGAGCAGAAAGAGGCCTTGTTGCAAAATCATCCTGTGCCCACAACTTTTTCAGACGGGTACTGGTGGTAACTGACTCTGACTAACCAGAGCCAGTGCGCGTTTGCACAGTGGTGAAGGGAGGGGGGCCTGAGGTGACATGTGTGCAAACGCGCCCCGTGGCGCGTTTTAAGTTGCGGGATTAAGTCCCCTTGAATCCTGAGGGTCCCTGGGGCCCAACTAGCCCCCAGGTACCTACAGTTAGGACCACAGAGCTGAGTTGCAGAGAGGCGTTCCGAGGCCACGCACCTTTTTTCACCTCTCTGCAACGCAACTCTGTTGTGCTTACTGAAGGTACCTGGTGGGCTAGTTGGCCCCCAGGATTCAAAGGAATTAACTCCCCAACTTAAAACGCACCACAGGGCGTGTTTGCGCACATGTCACCTGAGGCCCCGCCCCCTCCCTTCACCACTGTGCAAACGCGCCCCGTGGCGCGTTTTAAGTTGGGGGATTAGGTCACCTTGAATCCTGAGAGTCCCTGGGGCCCAACTAGCCCACCAGGTACTTCCAGTAAGCACCACAGGCCTGCGTTGCAACGCCTGTAACAAATTGTGCAGTTGTGTTTAGGTAGTGAAGAGGGTCGTGCTGGGGGTAGTGTTTTAGGGTTTAGGGTAGTGCAGTGGTGTTTGTGTAGTGTAGGGGGTCATGCTGGGGGTAGATTTAGGGTTTAGGGTAGTGCAGTGGTGTTTGGGTAGTGTAGGGAGTCGTGCTGGGGGAGTGTTTTAGGGTTTAGGGTAGTACAGTGGTGTTTGGGTAGTGTAGGGGGTCGTGCTGGGGGTTAGTGTTTTAGGGTTTTAGGATTTAGGGTAGTGCAGTGGTGTTTGGGTAGTGTAGGGGATACTGCTGGGGGTAGTGTTTTAGGGTTTAGGGTAGTGCAATGGTGTTTGGGTAGTGTAGGGGTACTGCTGGGGGTAGTGTTTTAGGGTTTAGGGTAGTGCAGTGGTGTTTGGGTAGCGTAGGGGTACTGCTGGGGGTAGTGTTTTATGGTTTAGGGTAGTGCAGTGGTGTTTGGGTAGTGTAGGGGTTCGTGCTGGGGTAGTTTTTAGGGTTTAGGGTAGTGCAGTGGTGTTTGTGTAGTGTAGGAGGTCGTGTTTTAGGGTTTAGGGTAGTGCAGTGGTCTTTGGGTAGTGTAGGGAGTCGTGCGGGGGTATTGTTTTAGAGTTTAGGGTAGTGCAGTGGTCTTTGGGTAGTGTAGGGGTTGTGCGGGGGTAGTGTTTTAGGGTTTAGGGCAGTGCAGTGGTGTTTGGGTAGTGTAGGGGGTCGTGCTGGGGGTAGTGTTTTAGGGTTTAGGGCAGTGCAGTGGTGTTCGGGTAGTGTAGGGGGTCGTGCTGGGGGAGTATTTTAGGGTTTAGGGTAGTGCAGTGGTGTTCGGGTAGTGTAGGGGGTCATGCTGGGGGTAGTGTTCTAGGGTTTAGGGCAGTGCAGTGGTGTTCGGGCAGTGTAGGGGGTCGTGCTGGGGGTGGTGTTTGAGGGTTTAGGGCAGTGCAGTGGTGTTCGGACAGTGTAGGGGTCGTGCTGGGGGTGGTGTTTCAGGGTTTAGGGCAGTGCAGTGGTGTTCGGGCAGTGTAGGGGGTCGTGCAGGGGGTGGTGTTTCAGGGTTTAGGGCAGTGCAGTGGTGTTCGGGCAGTGTAGGGGGTCGTGCAGGGGTGGTGTTTCAGGGTTTAGGCAGTGCAGTGGTGTTCGGGCAGTGTAGGGGGTCATGCTGGGGGTGGTGTTTCAGGGTTTGGGGCAGTGCAGTGGTGTTCGAGCAGTAAAGGGGGTCGTGCTGGGGGTGGTGTTTCAGGGTTTAGGGCAGTGCAGTGGTGTTCCGGCAGTGTAGGGGGTCGTGCAGGGGGTGGTGTTTCAGGGTTTAGTGCAGTGGTGTTCGGGCAGTGTAGGGGGTCGTGCTGGGGTGGTGTTTCAGGGTTTAGGGCAGTGCAGTGGTGTTCGGGCAGTGTAGGGTGTCGTGCTGAGGGTTGGTGTTTCAGGGTTTAGGGCAGTGCAGTAGTGTTTGGGCAGTGTAGGGGGTCGTGCTGGGGGAGTGTTTTAGGGTTTAGGGCAGTGCAGTCGTGTTCGGGTAGTGTAGGGGGTCGTGCTGGGGGAGTATTTTAGGGTTTAGGGTAGTGCAGTGGTGTTCGGGTAGTGTAGGGGGTCATGCTGGGGGTAGTGTTCTAGGGTTTAGGGCAGTGCAGTGGTGTTCGGGCAGTGTAGGGGGTCGTGCTGGGGTGGTGTTTTAGGGTTTAGGGCAGAGCAGTGGTGTTCGGGCAGTGTAGGGGTCGTGCTTGGGGGTGGTGTTTCAGGGTTTAGGGCAGTGCAGTGGTGTTCGGGCAGTGTAGGGGGTCGTGCAGGGGTGGTGTTTCAGGGTTTAGGGCAGTGCAGTGGTGTTCGGGCAGTGTAGGGGGTCGTGCAGGGGTGGTGTTTCAGGGTTTAGGGCAGTGGTGTTCGGGCAGTGTAGGGGGTCATGCTGGGGGTGGTGTTTCAGGGTTTAGGGCAGTGCAGTGGTGTTCGAGCAGTAAAGGGGGTCATGCTGGGGGTGGTGTTTCAGGGTTTAGGGCAGTGCAGTGGTGTTCGGGCAGTGTAGGGGCGGTGCAGGGGTGGTGTTTCAGGGTTTAGGGCAGTGCAGTGGTGTTCGGGCAGTGTAGGGGGTGGTGCAGGGGTGGTGTTTCAGGGTTTAGGGCAGTGCAGTGGTGTTCGGGCAGTGTAGGGGGTCGTGCAGGGGGTGGTGTTTCAGGGTTTAGGGCAGTGCAGTGGTGTTTCAGGGTTTAGGGCAGTGCAGTGGTGTTCGGGCAGTGTAGGGGGCGGTGCAGGGGGTGGTGTTTCAGGGTTTAGGGCAGTACAGTGGTGTTCGGGCATTGTAGGGGGTGGTGCTGGGGCTGGTGTTTCAGGGTTTAGGGCAGTGCAGTGGTGTTCGGGCAGTGTAGGGGGTCGTGCTGGGGCTGGTGTTTCAGGGTTTAGGGCAGTGCAGTGGTGTTCGGGCAGTGTAGGGGGTCGTGCTGGGGCTGGTGTTTCAGGGTTTAGGGCAGTGCAGTGGTGTTCGGGCAGTGTAGGGGGTCGTGCTGGGGCTGGTGTTTCAGGGTTTAGGGCAGTGCAGTGGTGTTCGGGCAGTGTAGGGGGTCTTGCTGGGGCTGGTGTTTCAGGGTTTAGGGCAGTGCAGTGGTGTTCGGGCAGTGTAGGGGGTCTTGCTGGGGCTGGTGTTTCAGAGTCTAGGGCAATGCAGTGGTGTTCGGGCAGTGTAGGGGGTCTTGCTGGGGCTGGTGTTTCAGGGTTTAGGGCAGTGCAGTAGTGTTCGGGCAGTGTAGGGGGTCGTGCTGGGGGTGGTGTTTCAGGGTTTAGGGCAGTGCAGTGGTGTTCGGGCAGTGTAGGGGGTCGTGCTGGGGCCAGTGTTTCAGGGTTTAGGGCAGAGCAATGGTGCTCAGGCAGTGTAGGGGGTTGTGCTGGGGTGATGTTTCAGGGTTTATGGCAGTGCAGTGGTGTTAGGGCAGTGTAGGGGGTCGTGCTGGGGGTGGTGTTTCAGGGTTTAGGGCAGTGCAGTGGTGTTCGTGCAGTGTAGGGGGTCGTGCTGGGGTGGTGTTTCAGGGTTTAGGGCAGTGCAGTGGTGTTCGGGCAGTGTAGGGGGTCGTGCTGGGGGTGGTGTTTCAGGGTTTAGGGCAGTGCAGTGGTGTTCGGGCAGTGTAGGGGTCGTGCAGGGGGTGGTGTTTCAGGGTTTAGGGCAGTGCAGTGGTGTTCGGGCAGTGTAGGGGGTCGTGCTGGGGGTGGTGTTTCAGGGTTTAGGGCAGTGCAGTGGTGTTCGGGCAGTGTAGGGTGTCGTGCTGAGGGTGGTGTTTCAGGGTTTAGGGCAGTGCAGTGGTGTTCGGGCAGTGTAGGGGTCGTGCTGGGGGTGGTGTTTCAGGGTTTAGGGCAGTGCAGTGGTGTTCGGGCAGTGTAGGGGGTCGTGCTGGGGGTGGTGTTTCAGGGTTTAGGGCAGTGCAGTGGTGTTCGGGCAGTGTAGGGGGTCATGCTGGGGGTGGTGTTTCAGGGTTTAGGGCAGTGCAGTGGTGTTCGGGCAGTGTAGGGGGTCGTGCTGGGGGTGGTGTTTCAGGGTTTAGGGCAGTGCAGTGGTGTTCGGGCAGTGTAGGGGGTCATGCTGGGGGTGGTGTTTCAGGGTTTAGGGCAGTGCAGTGGTGTTCGGGCAGTGTAGGGGGTCATGCTGGGGGTGGTGTTTCAGGGTTTAGGGCAGTGCAGTGGTGTTCGGGCAGTGTAGGGGGTCGTGCTGGGGGTGGTGTTTCAGGGTTTAGGGCAGTGCAGTGGTGTTCGGGCAGTGTAGGGGGTCGTGCTGGGGGTGGTGTTTCAGGGTTTAGGGCAGTGCAGTGGTGTTCGGGCAGTGTAGGGGTGTGCAGGGTGTGTCAGGGTTAGGGCAGTGCTGGTGTTTCAGGGTTTAGGGCAGTGCAGTGGTGTTCGGGCAGTGTAGGGGGTCGGTGCAGGGGGTGGTGTTTCAGGGTTTAGGGCAGTGCAGTGGTGTTCGGGCAGTGTAGGGGGTGGTGCTGGGGCTGGTGTTTCAGGGTTTAGGGCAGTGCAGTGGTGTTCGGGCAGTGTAGGGGGTCGTGCTGGGGCTGGTGTTTCAGGGTTTAGGGCAGTGCAGTGGTGTTCGGGCAGTGTAGGGGGTCGTGCTGGGGCTGGTGTTTCAGGGTTTAGGGCAGTGCAGTGGTGTTCGGGCAGTGTAGGGGGTCGTGCTGGGGCTGGTGTTTCAGGGTTTAGGGCAGTGCAGTGGTGTTCGGGCAGTGTAGGGGGTCGTGCTGGGGCTGGTGTTTCAGGGTTTAGGGCAGTGCAGTGGTGTTCGGGCAGTGTAGGGGGTCTTGCTGGGGCTGGTGTTTCAGGGTTTAGGGCAGTGCAGTGGTGTTCGGGCAGTGTAGGGGTCGTGCTGGGGGTGGTGTTTCAGGGTTTAGGGCAGTGCAGTGGTGTTCGGGCAGTGTAGGGGGTCGTGCTGGGGCTGGTGTTTCAGGGTTTAGGGCAGTGCAGTGGTGTTCGGGCAGTGTAGGGGGTCTGTGCTGGGGTGGTGTTTCAGGGTTTAGGGCAGTGCAGTGGTGTTCGGGCAGTGTAGGGGGTCGTGCTGGGGGTGGTGTTTCAGGGTTTAGGGCAGTGCAGTGGTGTTCGGGCAGTGTAGGGGGTCGTGCTGGGGTGGTGTTTCAGGGTTTAGGGCAGTGCAGTGGTGTTCGGGCAGTGTAGGGTGTCGTGCTGAGGGTGGTGTTTCAGGGTTTAGGGCAGTGCAGTAGTGTTTGGGCAGTGTAGGGGTCGTGCAGGGGTGGTGTTTCAGGGTTTAGGGCAGTGCAGTGGTGTTCGGCCAGTGTAGGGTAGTCTTGCTGGGGGTGGTGTTTCAGGGTTTAGGGCAGTGCAGTAGTTTTCGGGCAGTGTAGGCGGTCGTGCTGGGGCTGGTGTTTCAGGGTTTAGGGCAGTGCAGTGGTGTTCGGGCAGTGTACGGGGTTGTGCTGGGGCTGGTGTTTCAGGGTTTAGGGCAGTGCAGTGGTGTGCGGGCAGTGTACGGGGTCGTGCTGGGGCTGGTGTTTCAGGGTTTAGGGCAGTGCAGTGGTGTTCGGGCAGTGTAGGGGGTTGTGCTGGGGCTGGTGTTTCAGGGTTTAGGGCAGTGCAGTGGTGTGCGGGCAGTGTAGGGGGTCGTGCTGGGGCTGGTGTTTCAGGGTTTAGGGCAGTGCAGTGGTGTTCGGGCAGTGTAGGGGGTCGTGCTGGGGCTGGTGTTTCAGGGTTTAGGGCAGTGCAGTGGTGTTCGGGCAGTGTAGGGGTCGTGCTGGGGCTGGTGTTTCAGGGTTTAGGGCAGTGCAGTGGTGTTCGGGCAGTGTAGGGGTCGTGCTGGGGGTGGTGTTTCAGGGTTTAGGGCAGTGCAGTGGTGTTCGGGCAGTGTAGGGGGTCTTGCTGGGGGTGGTGTTTCAGGGTTTAGGGCAGTGGTGTTCGGGCAGTGTAGGGGGTCTTGCTGGGGGTGATGTTTCAGGGTTTAGGGCAGTGCAGTGGTGTTCGGGCAGTGTAGGGGGTCTTGCTGGGGGTAGTGTTTCAGGGTTTAGGGCAGTGCAGTGGTGTTCGTGCAGTGTAGGGGGTCGTGCTGGGGGTGGTGTTTCAGGGTTTAGGGCAGTGCAGTAGTGTTCGGGCAGTGTAGGGGGTCGTGCAGGGGTGGTGTTTCAGGGTTTAGGGCAGTGCAGTGGTGTTCTGGCAGTGTAGGGGTCATGCTGGGGTGGTGTTTCAGGGTTTAGGGCAGTGCAGTGGTGTTCTGGCAGTGTAGGGGTCATGCTGGGGGTGGTGTTTCAGGGTTTAGGGCAGTGCAGTGGTGTTCGGGCAGTGTAGGGGGTCGTGCAGGGGGTGGTGTTTCAGGGTTTAGGGCAGTGCAGTGGTGTTCGGGCAGTGTAGGGGTCGTGCTGGGGCTGGTGTTTCAGGGTTTAGGGCAGTGCAGTGGTGTTCGGGCAGTGTAGGGGGTCTTGCTGGGGGTGGTGTTTCAGGGTTTAGGGCAGTGGTGTTCGGGCAGTGTAGGGGTCTTGCTGGGGGTGATGTTTCAGGGTTTAGGGCAGTGCAGTGGTGTTCGGGCAGTGTAGGGGGTCTTGCTGGGGGTAGTGTTTCAGGGTTTAGGGCAGTGCAGTGGTGTTCGTGCAGTATAGGGGGTCGTGCTGGGGATGGTGTTTCTGGGTTTAGGGCAGTGCAGTAGTGTTCGAGCAGTGTAGGGGGTTGTGCAGGGGGTGGTGTTTCAGGGTTTAGGGCAGTGCAGTGGTGTTCGGGCAGTGTAGGGGGTCGCGCTGGGGGTGGTGTTTCAGGGTTTAGGGCAGTGCAGTGGTGTTCGGGCAGTGTAGGGGTCATGCACGGGGTGGTGTTTCAGGGTTTAGGGCAGTGCAGTGGTGTTCGGGCAGTGTAGGGTGTTGTGCTGGGGCTGGTGTTTCAGGGTTCAGGGCAGTGCAGTGGTGTTCAGGCAGTGTAGGGGGTCGTGCTGAGGCTGGTGTTTCACGGTTTAGGGCAGTGCAGTGGTGTTCGGGCAGTGTAGGGGGTCGTGCTGGGGCTGGTGTTTCAGGGTTTAGGGCAGTGCAGTGGTGTTCGGGCAGTGTAGGCGGTCGTGCTGGGGCTGGTGTTTCAGGGTTTAGGGCAGTGCAGTGGTGTTCGGGCAGTGTAGGGGTCGTGCTGGGGCTGGTGTTTCAGGGTTTAGGGCAGTGCAGTGGTGCTCGGGCAGTGTAGGGGGTCGTGCTGGGGGTGATGTTTCAGGGTTTAGGGTAGTGCAGTGGTGTTCGGGCAGTGTAGGGGGTCGTGCAGGGGCTGGTGTTTCAAGGTTTAGGGCAGTGCAGTGGTGTTCGGGCAGTGTAGGGGGTCGTGCTGGGGCTGGTGTTTCAGGGTTTTGGGCAGAGCAGTGGTGTTCGGGCAGTGTAGGGGGTCATGCTGGGGGTAGTGTTTCAGGGTTTAGGGCAGTGCAGTGGTGTTCGGGCAGTGTAGGGGGTCGTGCTGGGGGTGGTGTTTCAGGGTTTAGGGCAGTGCAGTGGTGTTCGGGCAGTGTAGGGGGTCTTGCTGGGGGTGATGTTTCAGGGTTTAGGGCAGTGCAGTGGTGTTCGGGCAGTGTAGGGGGTCGTGCTGGGGGTAGTGTTTCAGGGTTTAGGGCAGTGCAGTGGTGTTCGGGCAGTGTAGGGGGTCATGCTGGGGGTGGTGTTTCAGGGTTTAGGGCAGTGCAGTGGTGTTCGGGCAGTGTAGGGGGTCGTGAAGGGGGTGGTGTTTCAGGGTTTAGGGCAGTGCAGTGGTGTTCGGGCAGTGTAGGGGGTCGTGCTAGGGGTGGTGTTTCAGGGTTTAGGGCAGTGCAGTGGTGTTTGGGCAGTGTAGGGGGTCATGCAGGGGCTGGTGTTTCAGGGTTTAGGGCAGTGCAGTGGTGTTTGGGCAGTGTAGGGGTCGTGCTGGGGGTAGTGTTTTAGGGTTTAGGGTAGTGCAGTGGTGCTTGTGTAGTGTAGGGGGTCGTGCTGGGGGTAGTGTTTTAGGGTTTAGGGTAGTGCAGTGGTGTTTGTGTAGTGTAGGGGTCATGTTTTAGGGTAGTGCAGTGGTGTTTGGGTAGTGTAGGGGTCGTGCTGGTGGTAGTGTTTTAGGATTTAGGTTAGTGCAGTGGTGTTTGGGTAGTGTAGGGAGTCGTGCTGGGGGTAGTGTTTTAGGGTTTAGGATAGTGCAGTGGTGCTTGTGTAGTGTAGGGGGTCGTGCTGGGGGTAGTGTTTTAGGGTTTAAGGTAGTGCAGTGGTGTTTTTGTAGTGTAGGGGGTCATGTTTTAAGATGCAATGCTCCAATACCTGACCAGTCTGCACTACATAAAACTACAAAAAACTAAAAATAAAAAGTGTTTTGCACACTTTTGTCATTGGGCTATATGTGGGCTACATCTGGGTAATATTTGTGCTACATTTGGGCTCTTTTTTCACTGGTGGCCATCTTGGAAGACTTCTTTGTTATGAAGTTTCCTAATTTCTTCATTTACTGCAGTCTCCTCAGTAGGAAATGCTTTCAGTTTTTACTTTGATTCCATCAAGAAGGCATTCAGATGTGTCTCACATCTGCCATAAATTCAGAATGTTAGCACTCTAGTTGCTCATTAGATCACTGGAGTAAAGCTACTGCTCACCAGGAGTTAACTGGTAGTCTGCTGCTGGTATTGAAAGTGATTGTTTCAGTCTGCATGTCAGAATTTTCTAATGAAATAGAAGAGGATTTGAGATCTCACTTAAAACATGCCCTAATTTTTCTTTCTGCAGCACTAACCATAATTTCTATTTCAAAAAGAACCCCTCATTTTGTTCCTTTTTAAATTAAATGTTTTAAGTGTTACCGGTTTATTCCAATCAAGATGGCTTCAGGTGTGCCATACTTTTGTCATAAGTAAGGCTGTTAGCGCTCTAGTTGTTCTTTAGAACACTCTGGGAAGCTGCAGTAGAACACAAAGGCATCAACTGGCAGGCTGCTCCTGTTGAAATATAACAGGAAGATATTTGAGATCACACTTGAAATATGTCCTAATTTTTCTTTCTACAGCACTAACCATAATTTCTATGACAAAATGAACCCCATCATTTTGTTCCTTTTTAAATTAAATGTTTTAAGTGTTACCAGTTTATTCCAATCAAGATGGCTTCAGGTGTGCCATACTTTTGTCATAAGTAAGGCTGTTAGCACTCTAGTTGTTCTTTAGAACACTCTGGGAAGCTGCAGTAGAACACAAAGGCATCAACTGGCAGGCTGCTCCTGTTGAAATATAACAGGAAGATATTTGAGATCACACTTGAAACATGTCCTAATTTTTCTTTCTACAGCACTAACCATAATTTCTATGACAAAATGAACCCCATCATTTTGTTCCTTTTTAAATTAAATTGTTTAAGTGTTACCAGTTTATTCCAATCAAGATGGCTTCAGGTGTGCCATACTTTTGTCATAAGTAAGGCTGTTAGCACTCTAGTTGTTCTTTAGAACACTCTGGGAAGCTGCAGTAGAACACAAAGGAATCAACTGACAGTCTCTGCCCTTGTTGGATGTACATGTTTTACTGAGAATGTCAGACTTCATTCTCACATGAGTGAGAAAGATAATGTGAATTTACAGAAAATATGCTCTCATTTTAGCTTCTGGAGCACCTTCCAAACCTCCATGGGACAAGCATGAGAAAATAGTGTTCTCTCAAACATGATTCATGATATCCCAGCAGAAGGTTTTTCACATGGTAAAATCACCTTAGAATACACCACAATTCCTAAAATTAGTATGGTACCATCAACAAATAAATTCTAATGTAACTAAAGCCTGTTATCACCCTTTATAGTTCTCCTTTTGGTGACCCTCAAAATCTTCTATTCACTACAATGCATTTCAATGAGGTACTATCATTTATATTGGTCCCAAGATGGCTGCCAGCAATTCCAGGATGAAGTGCTGACAGCCAATCAGATCTCACGATGACATGTGTGGTTAGGCTCCGCCCAGATATATATGTGACTTTACTTTTGATTTTCTCAGGAACTACTGAACGGATTTACACCATTTAAGCAAAAGGCACGACACTGAACCAAGGGCTACCTCTTTGCCAAATTTGGTGTAATTCCGTTCAGCAGTTCGGGCTGTAGCTGCGACTAAAGGTTCCTATGGAAAAATGAATGGGGAAAACGCGTTTTGGGACCCCCTTTTTCTCGGCCCCCGCTTGACGTATCACCCGAGACTTTCAGGATAGGAAGCGGACCGGAGCGCCCCAACAAGTTGGAAACTTTCGCGAAGATTCGTCAACCGGCGCCAACGTTATTTCAAATAGAATGTCGCGGATTTCCTATGGATAATAGGTTTTAACTATAACTATCTACTGGCGACCGCCAGTAGATAATATATATATATATATATATATATATATATATATATATATATATATATATATATATATATATTACCTACTGGCGGTCGCCAGTAGATAGTTATAGTTAGGACCTATTTTCCATAGGAAATTCACAACATTCTATTTCCAATAACTTTGGCGCCGGTTGACGAATCTTCGCGAAATTTTCAAAACTCATGGGGCGCTCCGGTCCGCTCCTATCCTGAAAGTTTCAGGGTGATTCAGCAAGCGGGGGCCGAGAAAAAGGGGTCCCAAAGCGTGTTTTCTCCATGTTATTTCCCATAGGAAATTTTAGACACGGCTACAGCCGGAAACTGCTGAACGAGATTTACACCAAATTTGGCATAAAGGTACTGCTTGGCTCAGAAAGCGACCTTTTCAAAAATGGTGTAAATCCGTTCTGTAGTTTTTAAATATTAAAGGAAAAATAACTATATATATCTGGGCGGAGCCTAACCACACATGTCATCGTGAGATCTGATTGGCTGTCAGCACTTCATCCAAGAAGTGTTGGCAGCCATCTTGGGACCAATATACATGATAGCACTCCAATGAAATGCATTGTAGTGAATAGAAGATTTTGAGTGTCACCAAAGGAGAACTATAAAGGGTGATAACAGACTTTAGTTACATTAGAATTCATTTGTTGATGGTACCATACTAATTTTAGGAATTGTGGTGTGTTGTAGGGTGATTTTACCCTGTGAAAAGCCTTCTGCTGGGATTTCATGAATCATGTTTGAGAGAAAACAATTTTCTCATGCTTGTCCCACAGAGGTTTGGAAGGTGCTCCAGAAGCTAAAATGAGAGCATATTTTCTGTAAATTCACATTATCTTTCTCAGTCATGTGAGAATGAAGTCTGACATTCTCAGTAAAACATGTACATCCAACAAGGGCAGAGACTGTCAGTTGATTCCTTTGTGTTCTACTGCAGCTTCCCAGAGTGTTCTTAAGAACAACTAGAGCGCTAACAGCCTTACCTATGACAAAAGTATGGCACACCTGAAGCCATCTTGATTGGAATAAACTGGTAACACTTAAAACATTTAATTTAAAAAGGAACAAATGATGGGGTTCATTTTGTCTTAGAAATTATGGTTAGTGCTGTAGAAAGAAAATTAGGACATGTTTCAAGTGAGATCTCAAATATCTTCCTGTTATATTTCAACAGGAGCAGCCTGCCAGTTGATTCCTTTGTGTTCTACTGCAGCATCCCAGAGTGTTCTAAAGAACAACTAGAGCGCTAACAGCCTTACTTATGACAAGTATGGCACACTGAAGCCATCTTGATTGGAATAAACTGGTAACACTTAAAACATTTAATTTAAAGGAACAAAATGATGAGGTTCATTTTGTCATAGAAATTATGGTTAGTGCTGTAGAAAGACAAATTAGGACATGTTTTAAGTGAGATCTCAAATATCTTCCTGTTATATTTCAACAGGAGCAGCCTGCCAGTTGATTCCTTTGTGTTCTACTGCAGCTTCCCAGAGTGTTCTAAAGAACAACTGGAGCGCTAACAGTCTTACTTATGACAAGATTATGGCACACCTGAAGCCATCTTGATTGGAATAAACCGGTAACACTTAAAACATTTAATTTAAAAGGAACAAAATGAGGGGTTCATTTTGCCATAGAAATTATGGTTAGTGCTGCAGAAAGAAAAATTAGGGCATGTTTTAAGTGAGATCTCAAATCCTCTTCTATTTCATTAGAAAATTCTGACATGCAGACTGAAACAATCACTTTCAATACCAGCAGTAGACTTCCAGTTAACTCCCTGGTGAGCAGTAGCTTTACTACAGTGATCTAATGAGCAACTAGAGTGCTAACATTCTGAATTTATGGCAAATGTGTGACACATCTGAATGCCTTCTTGATGGAATCAAAGTAAAAACTGAAAGCATTTCCTACTGAGGAGACTGCAGTAAATGAGGAAATTAGGAAACTTCATAACAAATAAGTATCCCAAGATGGCCACCAGAGAAAAAAGAGCCCAAATGTAGCACAAATATCACCCACATGTAGCCCACATATAGCCCAATGACAGAAGTGTGGAAAACACTTTTTATTTTTAGTTTTTGCAGTTTTATATAGTGCAGACTGGTCAGGTATTGGAGCGTTGCAACTTACTTGGACCCCTTATTGCGTATTTTGCACGAAGTACATGAGATTGATCTTGCGAAACATTGAACTTTACTATTCTGTTAACCTGAAGTTGCTCTGAACCGGGCTTTGTAACACCCGTTTTTACCTACTGGTTTTAATTAATTCTCACTGTATTGTATTAAGAAAGAGGATTTACTGTTTTTATGTACACTTTTATGATCTTTGTTTCTAAATCAGATCGAATAAAGTTTAATGAATGTAATTGAAGTCTCCCAAGATGGCCACCAGAGAAAAATGAGCCCAAATGTAGCACAAATATCACCCAGATGTAGCCCACGTATGGCCCAATGACAGAAGTGTGGAAAACACTTTTTATCCTTTCTTTTTGCAGTTTTATATAGTGCAGGCTGGTCAGATATTGGAGTGCTTTACATGAGCATTGGTTATATCATACAAGGACAAACTCATTTTGGTTGTAGGCATGGGGAGATTAAGTGATTTGAGCAGAATCACAGAATGACGAGCTGAAGCAGAAACTCCAACTTGGTAACACCACATTTTCTCCCCTAAGCGTAACATTTAATCAAGTGGTCAACTGGATAAAAGAACATAGAGATAACAAATAATTCAAAAGTGCTTTGTCGCTATTTGAGAACTGCTTGGCTCAGAAAGCGACCTTTTTAAAAAAGGGGTAAATCCGTTCGGTAGTTGCTGAGAAATTGTAAAAAAACAAATATCGATATCTAGAGGCGCGGTGGATCACGCGAACCCTCCCGACCACGAGCTTCATTTTAATTGGCTGCCAACACTCCAAACCAGGAAGTGTTGGCAGCCATCTTGTGACTCGGTAGAGTAGGAAACCTGCTCTCTCTTCCAAAATTCAAAGCAAATTGCTTTTCCACACGGGGAGCTGCATCTTAGCAGCTCCCCATGTGGAAAAGCAATGCCGGCTCCCGCGGGACGGGGAGCCGGGCGGGACCGTGGGGGAGTTGGGGTCCCCCACGGTCCCCAAAGGATAGGGCCAGCCCGGGGGATGGGGTCCCGGGGCAAGTCGTGGCCCGGGAGGGGGGCCACGCGGCCCCCCTCCCCAAATTAAGAAGAAAAAAAAAGGCCGGCCCTGGGGGATGGGGTCCCCGGGGCCTAAGGAGGCCTGAGGAGGGGGCAACGCAGCCCCCTCCATGAAAATTTAAAAAAATAAAAGGTGGCAATGACCCGAGGGATGGGGTCCCCGGGTCGGAAGTGGCCACGGGAGGGGGGCCCACGCAGTCCCCTTCCCGTTCCTTTTTAACAAAAAAAATAAAAGGGGGTCAGGCCCTGGGGGGACCCCATCCCCCAGGGCCCAAAATAATTAAAAAGAAGGGGGGCCACACAGCCCCCTTTAAAAAAAAAGAAAAAGAAAAAAATCCGGCATCGCGCCAGAGGCCACGCCCCCTCCTTGGCAGCACTCTGCAAACGCGCACCCTGGCGCGTTTGCAGAGGGGGAACGAATTCCCCTTGAATACTGGGGGTCCCTGGGGGCCAACTAGCCCACCAGGAACCCCAAGTATGCAGAGAGGGGTTCTGAGGCCACGCCCCTTTTACACCTCTCTGCAACGCAATATTAAGGTAGGATAACGGTGGTCCCACCGTGAAAGCTGCACTGCCTTGAAATGTGAAGTGGAGCCGCCGGGGCATAGAACTTATCGTTGCCTCAATGCGGCCACAGCGGATCGGAAAATGGACTGTGCAATCATGTTAGAGGCCCACTGGAGGGTTATAAAAAAGAATCTTTATTGATGGCAACGGTACAACCCACTGGAGGGTAACAATTATTAAGCACTACAGATCCCAGAGTGCACGGCGTTAATAGAACTCACCTGCGAGCACCCACTGAAGGGTAATTAATTGCCGAGATGTTATTTTTTCCGTTTGCCCAGAGATGGCTGTGAACAAGAGCCAGGAGGCTCGAAACGCGTCAGGCGTAATTCAGGTTCTGAACATGAATGCCCAGTCAATGCTCCTGCATTCAATAAAGCTTTTGTAAAGTAATCTGGTGTTGGAGTGCGCTTTTGAAAATCGGACGCAACTGAAAGTTATGACAACAGTGGTCACACCGTGAAAGCTGCACCGCCGTGAAATGTGAAGTGGAGCCGCCGGGGCATAGAACTTATCGTTGCCTCAATACGGCCACAGCGGATCGGAAAATGGACTGTGCAATCATGTTAGAGGCCCACTGGAGGGTTATAAAAAAGAATCTTTATTGATGGCAATGGTACAACCCACTGGAGGGTAAAAATTATTAAGCACTACAGATCCCAGAGTGCACGAGCGTTAATAGAACTTACCTGCGAGCATCGACTGAAGGGTAATTAATTGCTGAGATGTTATTGTTTCCGTTTGCCCAGAGATGCCTGTGAACAAGAGCAAGGAGGCTCGAAATGCGTCAGGCGTAATTCAAGTTCTGAACATGAATGCCCAGTTAATGCTCCTGCATTCAATAAAGCTTTTGTAAAGTAATCTGCTGTTGAAGTGCGCTTTTGAAATTCGGACGCAACTGAAAGATATATATATATATATATATTCACTGAAAAAACCATAGGTTTCAGGCATGTTATAGTTAGAAATTAGCATTTAAAAAACCTTAGAAATTCACTGAAAAAAACCATAGGTATCAGGAACGTTATTGTTAGTTGGACATTTCCCTCGTACAAAACCATAGAAATTCCGCCGTTATAGTTAGTTCAGCTAACTATAACTTAGCGCCCCATAATGCACTGCTGATGATGTCACATATTACATCATTCATGACATGCTCAGTGACATCACTGATGACATCTCAAATGACATCACTGATGACATCACTGATGACATCATCCACGTGAAAATCTGATGCACCTCCTCACACCCTAATATAACCTTTAATACACCCACTGTTAAATACAGACTACCATTTTCGAAACCATAGACACACCAACACCAGTTACTACATACGCACTCACTGATTACTACGTCAACACACACATCCACTCATTCATTCATCCACTCATTCACCCATAAAATCACTCATACATGCAGTCACTCATCAATAAACAATTTCGGCCCCGGGGACCCCATCCCCCGGGGCATGGCCACATTTTGGTTTTTTTCTCTTTTTATTTTTAAAGGAGGGGGCTGCGTGGCCCCCCTACTTAGGCCTCTATTGGCCCCGGGGACCCCATCCCCCGGGGCTGTGCCTCTTTATTTTTTATAAATTTTAATATTGAAGGGGGGCCGCGTGGCCCGCCTTCTGGGACACTTCTGGCCCCGGGGACCCCATCCCCCGGGGCTGGCCCTTTGTGTTGGGGACCGTGGGGGGAGCCCCAATGCCCCCACGGTCCCGCCGGCTCCCCGCCTCCTGCGGGAGCCTGCATTGCTTTTCCACAAGGGGAGCTGCTGACATGCAGCTCCCCTTGTGGAAAAGCAATTCTGCTTTGCTTCATTGAAGCGAGAGCAGGTTTTCCTGCTCTCGCTTCAATGAAGCAAAGCAGGAGTTTGCTATGACAGGGTGGGAGCCGCACGGCTCCTGCCCTGCCATAGCAAACAGCAGTGTCCCGGGGGTGGGCACCCTGGGACACTGCAGGGCCGACCCCTGGGGGTGGGGGTCCCCATGGCCATCAAGGGCTCCTGGAGAGGGCCACGCAGCCCCCTCCCTTCAGTTTCAAAGCCCCGGGGAGGTGGTGGTCCCCGGGGCTTTGGTGGCTACTGAGGCCCCCCTCATTATATAAAGAAGCCCCAGGGAGGTGGTGGTCCCCGGGGCTGCGGGGGCGTGAGCCCCCTGCATCCAATTAACAATGCCCCGGGGAGGTGGCGGTTCCCGGGGCAGTGTGGGGGTGGGACCCCCACGCATTGTTTAATAAATAAGCCCGGGAAGGTGGTGGTCCCCGTGGCTGCGGGTGGGGCCACGTGCCCCCCGCAAATAATCAGCATAGCCCCGGGGAGGTGGCAGTCCCCGGGGCTGCGGGGGCCCCTGCGGACCCCTGCTATTATTTTTGGGCAATGCCCCGGGACCTGGCCCACTGATGTCATCAGTGATGTCATCAGTGATGTCACTGACCATGTCATGAGTGATGTAATATGTGACGTCATCAGCAGTGCATTGCAGGGGCGCGAGTTATAGTTAGCTGAACTAACTATAGCGGGGAATTTCTATGGTTTTGTACGAGTGAAATGTCCAACTAACTATAACTGTCCCTAAAACCTATGGTTTTTTCAGTGAATTTCTAAGGTTTTTAAATCCTAATTTCTAACTATAACGTGCCTGAAACCTATGGTTTTTTCAGTGAATTTCAAGGTTTTTTAAATGCTAATTTCTAACTATAAAGTGTCTGAAACCTATGGTTTTTCAGTGAATTTCAAAGGTTTTTTAAATGCTAATTTCTAACTATAACGTGCCTGAAACCTATGGTTTTTCAGTGAGTTTCAAAGGTTTTTAAATGCTAATTTCAAACTATAACGTGCCTGAAACCTATGTTTTTAAGTGAATTTCAAAGGTTTTTAAATGCTAGTTTCTAACTATGCCTACAGAGGTAGGACATGTGAAGAAAGAAGAAAAAACGCAGAGAAAGAAGCAAAAGAAATGCAGAAAGAAGCAACAGACGTCCACAAAGACGAAGAAAAGTGCAGGAAGAAGCAAGACATGTGCAGAAAGAACCAACAGAGGAGCAGAAAATAGGCCTTGTTGCAAAATCATCCTGTGCACACAGCTTTTCCAGACAGGTACTGGTGGTAACTGACTCTGAGTAACTAGGCCTAGAGCCAGTGCTATGCTAAAAGACACTTAGAATACAGTGAAAACACCTACATACACTAGGGAACACTATGCGTTGGGGTACCCCTGTGATTAGCATGACCTCCTCTGTAAGGCCTAGTACATAATAGGGCAGGGGGATTAAAACTACCTCTTAAAACGCGCCACGGGGCGCGTTTGCACAGTGGTGAAGGGAGGGGGCCTGAGGTGACATGTGTGCAAACATGCCCTGTGGCCATTTTAAGTTGGGAGATTAAGTCCCCTTGAATCCTGAGGGTCCCTGGGGTCCATCTAGCCCACTAGGTACCTCCAGTAAGCGCCACAGAGCTGCGTTGCAGAGAGGTGTATAAAGGGGCGTGGCCTGGACCACCTCTCTGCAACGCAGGCCTGTGGCGCTTACTGGAGGTACCTGGTGGCCTAGTTGGCCCCCAGGGGCCCTCAGGACAGAGGACTTAATTCCCCAACTTAAAACGCGCCACAGGGCGTGTTTGCACATATCACCTCAGGCCCGCCCCTCCCTTCATCACTGTGCAAATGCGCACCGTGGTGCGTTTTAAGGTTGAGGGATAAAGTCCCTTGAATCCTGAGGTCCCTGGGGTCCAACTAGCCCACCAGGTGCCTCCAGTAAGCGCCACAGAGCTGCGTTGCAGAGAGGTGTAAAAGGGCGTGGCCTGGACCACCTCTCTGCAACGCAGGCCTGTGGCGCTTACTGGAGATGCCTGGTGGGCTGAATAGCCCCCAGGGCCCTCAGGATTGAAGGGACTTAATTCCCCAACTTAAAACGCTCCACAGGGCGTGTTTTCACACACATGTCACCTCAGGCCCCGCCCCCTCCCTTCACCACTGTGCAAACGCATCCTGTGGCGCGTTTTAAGTTGGGGGATAAAGTCCCCTTGAATCCTGAGGGTCCCTGGGGTCCAGCTAGCCCACCAGGTACCTCCAGTAAGCGCCACAGAGCTGCGTTGCAGAGAGGTGTATAAAGGGGCGTGGCCTGGACCACCTCTCTGCAATGCAGCCCTGTGGCGCTTACTGGAGGTACCTGGTGGGCTAGTTGGCCCCAGGGACTCCAGTATGAAGGAGATTAATTCCCCAACCAAACGCAGCCACAGGCGCGTTTGCAGAGTGTTGCTGGAGGGCGGGGCCTCCTGCACGATGCCGGTCTTTTATTTTAAAAAACAATTTTAAGAAGGGGGCTGTGTGGCCCCCTTCTTTCATTTTTGGGGCCCTGGGGACCCCATCCCCCAGGGCCTGACCACTTTAAAAAAAAAAAAAAAAAAAAATCTAAACGGGAAGGGGGCCGCGTGGGCCCCCCTCCCATGGCCAATCCGGCCCCAGGGACCCCATCCCCCGGGGCATGCCAACATTTTTAATTAGTTTTTATGGAGGGGGCTGCGTGGCTCCCTCCTCAGGCCACTTATGGCCCCGGGGACCCCATCCCCCGGGGCCGGCCTTTGCAGTGTTTTTTTTTGTTTTGTTTTTTATTTGGGGGAGGGGGACCACGTGGCCCCCTCCTGGGCCACTTCTAGCCCCGGGGACCCCATCCCCCGGGGCTGGCCATATTCGTTGGGGACCCTGGGGGGAGCCTCAATGCCCCCACGGTCCCGCCGGCTCCCCCCCTCCTGCGGGAGCCGGCATTGCTTTCCACACGGGGAGCTGCTAACATGCAGCTCCCCATATGGAAAAGCAATTTGGTTTGGATTTTGAAAGCGAGACAGGTTCCCTGCTCTCGCTCTAAAACCCAAACAAGTTTGCTATGGCAGGGCGGGAGCCGCGAGGCTCCGTCCTGCCACAGCAAACAGCAGTGTCCCGGGGGTGGGCACCCCGGGACACTGCAGGAGCCGGCCCTGGGGGTGGCGGTCCCCAGGGCCATCACAGGCTCCAGGAGGTGGACAGCGCGGCCCCCCTCCCAGCATTTTCAAAGCCCGGGAGGTAGTGGTCCCCGGGGCTCTGAGAGTCCGTAACGGACCCCCATATTTAAATATTTAGTGCCCCGGGGAGGTGGCGGTCCCCAGGGTGTGTGGGGGGGCTCGAGCCCCCCACACAGGTAAATTATTTTTAAAAAACAAGCCCCGGGGGGTGGCGGTCCCCAGGTCTGCGGGGGGCTGTGTGCCCCCGCAAATATTTGACAAAAGCCCGGGGGTGGCAGTCCCCGGGGCTTGAGAGACCTTGGAGCCCCCAACATTAAAAAAACCAAGCCCCGGGAGGCGGTCACCGGGGCTGCGGGGCTGCGGGGGGCTGTGTGCCCCCACAAATATTTCAGAAAGGCCCCGGGGGTGGCGGTCCCCGGGGCTGCAGGGGCCCCCCTGGGCCCCCGCAATTATGTTGAACATGCCCCGTGACCTAGCCCGCCCGGGGCATCAGTATTAACAAAGCGCAGGAGCCCACGCTTTGTTTTTTTCTTCACGGCGGGATT